>CP045891.1:30410060-30464091 GCA_013387185.1 Caligus rogercresseyi
AGCAAAATTTTTCTTTTGGGTTCGTCATTGAAGTATGAGGAGAGACTCGATGAGTGAGAGAGACTTTGAATCGGGAGGAGGGCATGTGTGTGTGTGTGTACCCACCTCCCCATTCCTTATTCACGTCGAAGCACGCCTAAAACAATATACACATATATAACATCGAAAAAAGAAGATTTTTTCTATAGATGGTTTCAGTTGATATTTGGTTGTGAGTGAGAGAAGGGCATGTGAGTTACATTCTTGAAGAAAAAAACTACATATATATCCATGTTGGAACCATTAATGTATTTCAAGAAATCCCTGGAATAACATACCATCTAATCACAATACATATTAACATTATCTTTATTAATATATCCGAAGGTAAGAGTAAAAATATATATATAAATACTATCTGTCTGCAAAGTAAAATATATTTTTAATGTACTATTCTATGACATACCACAAATATTTATGCTTTTGATATCTAGGAATTCCTCTATTTGTTTACTGCCCCACATTTATCATCATTGCGTGATAAAGCCTTATCTATTTTATTTAAAAAGTCTTGTATATATATATATATATAACCATAATAACAACAATATCAGCATTGTTTTGTAAGAGACCATGCTTTTTATATATGTATAATTATAACACGAAATAATAAATATATATATAAATACTAAAGCCGACGCTCCAACGGAAAAAACCATCATAAATATTGTAACAAAATTATATATGAATACGAGAAACTCTAAATTCTACCATTTTAAAAGTACTTTTGCATTCCTTAAAAATATAATTTTACATTACAAACTATTTACTGTTCTAATAAAACTTCAAAGCGAGTTTATTACAAATTTTGAACATTATAGGAAGTATGACAGGAAGTTTACCGCTTATTCCTAGGTTTGATTGACGAATTATAAAGCTACAATTATTATGTATATCTCAACAGATGCAACTCCATCAAACTTTACAGGGAAAATAGTACTTCACTATCTTTGCTGCCAGAGTTAAGGGAATCCAACACAGTGTATCATGTCGCTGATGCGATCTTCCTCGTCAATGACGTGCGATGAGGTTATTAAAAGTCAGACACTGACGTAAGGGTACTGATAATCTTACTCACAATGTCAGTGGCTCATTAGACATAGCTTTGCCTCATGTCACTTGTTCTCAGTTCCACCGGTGTTATGAGAATATACAATGTTAGCCTTCCGACTATTAGTGTTTCGGGTACTACTATACATAGTTTTAGTCACTGTTGTAAATAGTTTCATACAGGAATCGCAAGAAAATTTAAACAGACAACTGTCTCGCCAGACTTTTTTACGTTTTCCCTCAAACACAAATAAACTGTTTTTTCCCAATAAACAAAAAATATACCTTTAGCTGTTTTTTCCATTTTCCTTCTATTTATAGTTTCCCCCTTCTATTGTCGATGTTTTCTACTGCAAAATGCGTGTATCCTTTTTACAAAGAAAAGTGTGGATTAGTTTTTTTTCATTTTTTTCTTTTAATGATTATATCTCTTATTTTCTAGAGTTATTTGTTTCTTATCATCAGTCCTATAAACGCAATATATGTACTGATGTGACTTGTCGATTATAAAACATTATATACTCCAATAATATTTGAAACAAAAAATAAGAAAATTAAGTTGATGTAGTTTACCAAAAAAACACATAAATATTCAAAACCGTTGAAGGCTCGACTAACTTTGGTCCTTACTTTGATTTAAGCAAAAATATAATCTTACAGATTATCCAGATGATCAACAAAATCTCAGCAAATCTTCCAGTTATATCATTTATTTTGATAATGACATAATTTAATCGAATACAGGTACATAACCACTGACCACAGCTTATATTGAGTTTGTTAATATTTCTTGGTATTAATACAAACTCTAATAATGACTGATTGATGTATTGAAATGTCATTAATAAGCAATTTGATCATAGTTAATTCAAAGAAGTAGTAAATATCTTATTGATAAAACCTCACAATGAAAGCCAACTTTGTGCACTAAAGGATGAAATTCTTTCAACCATGACTGCAAGGATTCTTATGTGTATATCATAATTCCAACTGATGTTTTAAATTTTCCCGCTCTTATTTCTTTTAACCAATCATATTTAATAAAAAAGTTCCCCTCCAAAATAACTTATGGGTAAGATTATATCGTTAGTTTTATAGTAGGATAATCGGCTGTCATGAGGAATAAATCTTGGAAATCTAAATCTTTTTAAATGGAGCTCAGCTTCATATACTTAACTTCTTGCTTTCTTGAAGAAGAAGGATATGTAGTTGATCCTCCTCAAGTTTCCTTCTGAATGTTGTTTGTATAAAAATTGCAGTCCTTTGAGGCCCGACTTATGTGCTATTATTTACTTCTACTTTACACAAAGAACGTATGACAAAGAAATAAGAAGGAAAGGATGTTCCTAAGGCTTTTTTTGCGTTATCTCTTAGGATTTATGCTATGGAATGAATAATGGGTGTTTGTTGTTCTTCTTTTATAAAACGAATCAATAATATAGATCTTAGAATAAGTAATACGAAATAATTAAAGATATCAAAGTGGTGAAGCAGCTATAATAACAAAATATTCATAAAAAGGAATAGAGAAAGAAAGAACAACCCTGTTCAAAAAAATCACTACATTTATAACACGTGAAATAGAGTCTCGGCATGATTATCAGTTCTCAGGTTAAGTGAACTTCTTCCTTGGATGGATAGTAATTTTATGAGTTCTTTTTGTTATTGTTGGTTTTGTGTTTCTGTTCCCTTTAACTATCATCATTTTGCATAATTTATATCAATATCTTTATAAAGATTAATGTTAAATTTTTATAGTGTTGATCATGCTGCCAGTACAATAGTTTTTAACGTCTGGCTTGGCTGATTCACGGTTTCTAAGCATATCTGAGTATATCATACCTTTGTTTGTTATGTATGTACATAACAAAATTTTATCATAAAAATGTTTTTAAATTAAAGTAAGGAAAGACCAAATGAATATTGGATGATATAAATGAATTTAAAAAATAATAAGTGTCCTAATATTTTTGTTTATTAAGATAAATGTTTATTTAATTTTATATTCTTATTTTGCGGACAAAACAAAGTGTATAAGAATACATATATGCCTATGAATAGTTATGACTGAAGCAACAATATATAATGTACCTATAAATCACAGAGCTATAAAGAAAAAGGATAGACTGGGTAACACGTAGTCAAATATCTAGTGATTCGTTTATTTTTTGGTGTTGTAGTGAATAAAATTATTAATACTACTTCATTATATGATCTGTTTCTTTTCTTCCTTTTCATATATTGTTATATCAAACAGATTATACAATTGTACTCTCAAAAAGTATTATTAAGCTATGTACATTTATATTTCGGATGATCTTCTATAACTCGAATTTAATTATATTTTCAAAAAAAAAACATCATCGAAGTCTTTACTTTTTATGTCGACAAATTTTAATGGGATGATTGAATTCATTCATCGAATCCTTTGAGGCCATTAAGTTAATAAACAGTGGGCGCCATTTATAACTGTCTAATTTGTATGGATCTATGTAATAAAAATGACTGGAACTCGAAATGTTTGCCTTTTTAACCGCTACATTGAGACGAGTTCAGCATAGCATAATGAAGCTTTTATGTAATTTCATAGTGAGGGAAAAAAGTATTCTTCAACTAAAATATTATTATTTAATATATTAACATTTAGAGAAATTAGACTTTTGTTGATAATTAAAAATAAATAGTTCTCCTAAAGGATATGAAAAGAATGATTGTCATATGATCGAAATCACAAGTAATGGAAATATTTCTCACGAACCATCTGTATATTATACCTTCTGTATTATCAAGTTTAAAGTAGTGTTTGAATGTCTAACCCGTGCATATGTGTATATATATATATATGTAGGGATACAAGTTCATCGAACCATATAAGACTAAAAAACATAAATAAAGAGGACCATTAAAACGACTAGTTTTATCTACTTAATAAACCTATAACAAGTCGTGATTTATTTTGTCCACGATTGGATCCATTCATTGACTACTATCGCTTAGAACTCTTTTAAAGACGACAACGCTGGTCTTAATATGGAATATTTGTTCATGAGATAAAAGTACTTCGAGAAAAAAAATAGTTTTTTTAAACGTATATAATATTTTACAAATTAAGATTGAAAGCAATGATCTAAATATATATTAAATATTTCTTAATAGAGTATTATTTCGACCACCCTCTCTCTCACACACACACACACATATATATATATATATATATATATATATATATATTATATATATATATATATATAATAATATATACTTTGTTGAATATAGCCTTTGTTGAATATCCATCATTCAAATCGATTCAATGTGTTAAAATATTACAATCATAACTTAATTCGTTTGTGATAAAGGTTTAAAATGATTATGTCAAACACATTATTTTATCATATAAAAATAACTGTACTTCTCAGATGTACTTGTTTTCACTTTTTACACTATATGTATTCGATTGCAATTAACATATTTTTTAAATCCTGTTAATAGAATGTAAGACGTCTTTTTTAAGAGGACTCCTCCTGTGATACAATAGGAGTCGTCATCACTCTATGAAGCGGAAAATTATTTTGTGTTAATGAGCGTTTCTTCTTTGCCCTGCATAACATTCATTGCTGTAGACATTATTTATCTCATTTAAATATCCCTATAAAAGCCCCCCTCCTTTCATTAAGACTATTAAGAGCAAATCTAGTCATGGCCCTATGATGAGGCAGCATCGGATTCCGTCCGTTAATTAAGATGCTTAGCTATCTGTTATAACTTCCATCAAGCTACGTAGATTCAAAAAAGCAACGTGGTTGCTAACATGTACCTTTAGAGCCCATAACTCAATGCAGAGTTGGTTAAACATAAATCCGAGTTGGCTTTTAATTAAAAAAGAAGACCGTTTCTGGTCGGTTATCAGGTCTATATGAGGTGAATTCTGTGATATACATACTTATACTATATGTATTTATATATGTAAAGTGATGTGCGAAGAGTAAAAAAGTCTATATAGAATGAAGACGTCTGTGAATAGTTGTAGCTTATTGTTTGATTAAAAATGCATTGTAGATGTGAATAGGAAGTCGTAGAAATCAAGTTTTCTTGTCAGAGCGGATTAACATATTCATTTGACAAAAATGTAAAAATAATTGTTAGGAGTTATTCAAAAAGCTAAGACTAAGAAGTTTGTTATCCAAATAAATTTTTAGGGATTATATGAGAGAAGTAATTATTTTAATTTTTTGCCTATATCGTTCATAGAATTGCATCCGACTGGATATTAATAAGCATTATAGCGTTAAAATTAGTAAATCGAACATAATATATTTTCAATGAGGCGGACCGATAACGACCTTTCCCTCTCGGGAATCAAATCTCCGGCACCAACATTGAGAATTGAACACGCCTTAACACACTGAACTTATTTATATCCATATGGATGCAAGTTTAACAAACTAAATAGGCAAAAAGTAATAGTTTACCAAGTATATGTTTTAAAAAATTATTTGGAAATTAATTATTCCTCAAAACCGAAAATTAAATGTTCACTTAAAAACTATATATATATATATATATATATATATATATATATAGGACATTAATAGGAAATAAAATACAATAATAATAAATGCTTCCATGAAATATAATATGAGAAGTAACAAAACAGAAATGAATTATTCATGTTTTCAGTTGAAATTGTTTATAATTTTTTATTATTGAAATTAGAGTTTTTCACGCTGCAGTGCCGTTGTAGGAAGATATTTTATTTAGTTGATTTGACAAGGTCTTATTGACATTATATTCAATTTGAAAGCTATATACCGAGCCACTGCTGCCAGTATAATAGCTCTAATTTCATATTGATTGTTATTATATCATATAAAACATAATTGTGATATAAATATTTTTGAATAATTTTTTCTTATAAGAACAATTTTCTATTTATATCTTATTATACAATTTAATTTTATATTTTATTCCTTTAGTTTTTATCTGATGTATGTTTTAAAACTTTATAGACACATTCTCCAGCTTCAATATTATATTTAGTTTGATAAAAAATAACTCGAACGCAATATTCAAATAAAACCCAAGGATTGTTGTCGATTTGTGTGTAATAATGTTTATTAGACCAAATGTACAGACTCTAGCGAAGCTGGGTTTTGATAATATAAATACAACTTTCTCTTCCATAGAATTTAGAAATTACAATACTATTATTTTTCATGGTAAAATTAAGTTTCAATACCCTGATGATGTAGGTATATATACATATATTAAATATAATGTATAAATTGTATTCCTTTTTCAATCTTCCCTTTACAATAATCAATGTTTTTACTAGTCTTATATTGTTTCGTATAATATGACTACAATAACTTTGCAAATATGTAAAAAATTAAAAACCAAATACCTTTGTTACTAATTGTATTATGGCAAAATAACATAACTAATTTTAGGCGCTCACTTTTATGTAAGTTTCCAGAGGCCAAATATTTTTTTAAGAGTTATATTTTGTGATATTTAAATATTTATGTAAATACATGTTTAATATGCTAATATAAAACATAATCAAAAATCATGAAGGTGTTGTTATATCCAAGCAATCATACAATGGATACATACTTTAATAATCACTAAACGTGAAGCATAAACATTTATTTTGGGTCTACTAGCTAAGATGACCAAAGGAACGCAACTCAAAAAACTGTGGGATCAGACTGCATGTCTGATACATCGGTTTTAATACAAGTAGCGATCTTATAAATCTTGTATGAGCGAGTCCTTGTATGTTAGTATTTCTTTTTTAATGCAATTTTCAGTTTGTAAATTAATTTTATTTTTCTTCCTATAGCCAGATTTATCATTTATCACCGAACCAGAATAAACATTCCTTCTTGGACTTATCCAGAGGAGTTGTTTAAGAATATACTTTAAAGAGATAATATTGGAGTAGCGCCACATCTAAGAATTTGTTAATGATTATGGTAATTGGTCTTACAGAGAAAATCTTCAATCTAAGTGGATATTCATACATCGTCACGAATGAATGTTATTATAGTAACTGTTTTAATAATCACGCTCAATTTCTTAACATTAATCACGTTCAAGAAAAGGTCCCACAGTGTTAAATATGGTTTCATAAAGCGTCGAATTTACAGAGTGTTTAATTTCGAATGCTTAGTTTGCAATTTTTTATTTGTAGAAGAAATATATGGCCCCCTTGGAAACGGATATGTACACAAGTTGTCTATATAAAGTAGTGCAAATAATTTCTAGACTTCCCTTCTTCTTATCGTATACATCTCCTTCAAAGGCATAAAAAGATTTCATTGTACTTACAAAGCATCACACACAGAAGTACATCATCATATGTAGTAGGTGAGGCATATTATAATTTTATCATCACATGAGATGATGAGATATCTTCTTCCTGTGGAACTAAGACGAATAATAAGACCACTTTTTTCACGAAAGCTAACTGTTCACACACACACATATTGTTGTGTATGAGGGGGTTTTAGGGGAGAAAAGGAAGGTACAACGACTTCCGTTTCAATTTTTGAGATCCCTTCGTAATGAACTTTATGGTGTTTCTATTGGTCCCCAGTGCCGTATAATTTTATATTTTACCAATATATAATCTCTTAATTCGATCTTAATTCTTGGAAAAACTTTCAGTCAGCATTATAGTCTAAGTTTTTATTTTAGAGATGGCTCCATATTCTACTTTTTTGCTGTTGTTTATTGATCATCAGTTCTGTTAAATTATAAATATATATATAGTCAATGCTTATTAATAGAATGTTCATCAAAAAGTATTAAACTATCCCTTTCACCTTTGAGATGACTTCCTTTAGACTTTTTTTTTTTTTTATTGATACCCCCTGTTATTAAATTAATTAATTTTAAGTATTTTAATACTTAAAATACTTTAAATACTTTAATACTCATCTAAAAAGCGTTAAAATCTGCCTTGCACTGTTTGAAATGACTCCGTATTCAGATTTATTGGCTGTGATTTTAACTGATCCTCTAGTTTTCAAAACACATTATAACCTACAATTATATTTTATATGATTATTTAGTTTACATTATCTCTGGATTATGTTTACCTGTAGTTCTGTAAAATAATATACTAAACTTATATATATATATATATATATATATATGCTGGTGTTATGGATATCATTTGTCAAAACTGTTATTTTGTAGTGACTAATTCATAGCCGTAATCACTTAAGTTATTTTTTCTACATTGTTTAATCTATTATCTAATTTGATATGACTCCTAACCATTTCCTTAATAAGTATGTTTGATTGACATAAAACAGATTGAGGAGAAGGAGTTGTACAGGTTGCATTAGAAAATATCCATTTCCCTCAATTTTCAGTAGCCTTTACAACACAGATCTTTGATGAAACCTGTTACCTCCAGTCCCCATTGACTGAGTTAACCAAAGGAACACTCTCTGTTGTACTTCAACAGATACAACACTCAGTTAAGAAGAAAGTATATTTCATTTGTACCGGAGGAAATCTCATTATATGGTTTGAATGGGATATACCTTTACCTTTTAAATTACTTTGTGTTGTCAATCATCATGAAAATTTGGAGCGTCTTTTGAAGCGTTTCTCATTTAACTCTCATACCTTATTATTATTATTATCATCATTTCATTAAATGACTGGCTTCTTAAACCCTCACCACTTCATCATGACATCATACTGTTATGGCGCTCATTTTAAAGCTTCTCCCTTTTTTGTGTCTATGTATGTCAGTAGAACACCTATGAGGTCGATTCTACCCCCAACCCCAACATACTAGAGAATTTGATTTATTAACTAGTGATGAAAAAAGAAAAGAAAATATAAAAGTGTTTTCTCAATCTATTATTGCGGAGTTGTTCTTTAAAAAAGTGAAAATAGATCTTTAGAAGAAAGAGGGAGAAGTAAAACAATAAGAATCAATTACTGTAACTTTTTTTTCAAAGTCTTTTTATGATGAAATTATCTTTGACCTAAAAAAGGGTGAGAGACTCACAAAAGATGTGGGACATAGTTAATTGTCAACTTCTTGGGTAGATGGGGCAATTCGATAGTCGGACTGTCCGTGTTAATGACACATTAAGTAACAAAGCCTGCTGCTGATAAAAATTATTGAGCTTTTAAAAACTGTGGCTATTGTCGTCATAAAAAAATATATTTGGGGACTGTTTATTGAGGAATAAATGAGGTATTGTAAAGTTAAGGATCCGTAATATCTCTAAAGATAACCGTTCAAATTAAAGAGTTTTTAAAGACAGCATATGCAAGCATTGTATATAAATATATTTTTTGTATTTTTTACTTTTTACTGTAGAATAATTAACTTTCGCTTTATTATCTTGATTATTTTGTGAAAATGGAAACCTGAAAATGCTTTTTTTTTAAAGATGACCCCAATGCTGACCGTCAATTCGGTGTTGGAGTCTTGTTTGACATATGACGTCAGGATATTTACACAATACCACAATCAGTTGGTCCTCTTTCTCCTTTTTTCTATTTCCTAAAGCAATATTTACCCTGTGTGCAGATACTTAGTGCATGTTTATAAAAACAAACCTTCGATGCTGCATGTTCTAGTGTAGGAGCAATGAGCAACTATATTTCATTGTTGATAGTTTCGAATATGGAAGGTTTTGAAGATTTGAATAATTGAATTCAATATTATTTTCACACAAAATTGGATTGAAGTTTATCAATTACATTACAAATCATGATACTGTTTCTTTTGGCTAGGTTTAAGCTTAAAAGTTTTGTTTTTAATTCTTCAAGTATGCACATAAAAGTATGGGGGCTATTTCGACATGATCAAAGTTATCAAATTAAATTCGTTGTTATAAGTCATTGACCTAATTTATCTCAATTCCAATCATTAATGGTTATTTTTTCTTACTTATTATTTTATAATAAACCATTATTTAACCAATATATATTGCAATGCCATACAAAGTCCTTATTTTACAGCCAATATAAATAGAATCATTGATGCTTAGAATATACTTAACATCTTGAATATGTATGGCATGCCCATAATTATCAAAAAATAAAGTTTGTACAATAAAAATACTCATAGATGGATCTTTCAGATTATATATATATATATATATATATATATATATATATATTGATTAAGAAGGTACATTGTGTATAAAAGATATATATACACTAAAGATCAGCTTATGATATTACTTTCAGATCACTTTGAAAGTAAAAACTTAATTATAAATATTACCCTTTGTTCTTCCTATCAGTAGAGGCAATACCATTTAGAAAAATATTATCTATTCTTTCAACTACCTTTGTAAAAATATTTTATTATCATTAAGCACACATTACTTTTGACGTCACAGATAATGTTAATTTACTTCTCACAAAAAACTCTGGGCTATAAACGAATATTCCTATGACTCCTCAAAGATAAGGTACTCCCTTCTTATCACTTGGCTCTAGGAACAGTATGTGTTCATAGCGGTGAATGTTAAGGACATCTGTCAATGAGTTGATGTGCTTTCTTACCCCGTATAAAATGCTCATCCTCCACGCACATCTTTTATTTCTATTATTCTTTCTTGTTGCTTCCTTCCATGAACTTTCAAGTTTTTCATTTCATTTTAAGTTATGGGATCTTGATAAGTAATTGTGGCCTCTCAGTTATAATGTAGTATAACATGAAAAAATGAATGAACTTTACCATTTTATTTTTAAAACTGTTATCTTTTTAAAATATTTATATTAGTTAAGCACCATGATTACAAATATTACATACGAAAAAAACCTGGCATTATTAATAGAAACATATGGTACCCTTGACATTTATGAAACTTAGGGATAATTATATACATATATATATATATATATATATATATATATATATATATATATATATATATATATATATATATAGAGAGAGAGAGAGAGAGAGAGAGAGAAGGAAAGAGAGTGCTTATAGGAAGATGATTGTTGAAGTATGGACAATAGGCATGCAAACCAAAAAAAATATTATTTGGAATATCTCTATTAAAATTTAATGATATTTACATATATTTTAGTGACTGAAACTAAAAATATAGTATGTATTGATGTAATCTATGAGAAACATATTACTTTCAATTCCCTTTTCCTCTTATTGTTGTTAATAAAAGTTCTATCGTATATTTATATTTAAATCTATATCGTGTGGACACAGTGAAACTCATAAATTGTAAAATATCCTTATAATTAGATTACACCCGTCTTTAATATATATAAAATATATAAGTTTACAAATAGATATTTATAAAATCATGAAAACCTGGATTTGATGACAGAAAGTATCTTTTCTCATCAGCCGCCATCTGCTCCACTCTCTGTCAAAGTGTTCATAGCCGACCATGGCGGATGAAGCCAATTTTAAACCTGAGTCTTGCATTATTATTATTGCAACAACTGAATGGCGAAGTAAAATACTTGCGCTATGAAAAATCTGACTCCTTGCTCTGGATAATAATGGTTTCATGTTATAACTAAAAGCAATATTAATGGAATATCTGAAAAACTTCCTTTTTTTAAATATAACTTCAATGAAACTTATTCAGGTCTGAGAGTGCACTTGAAACAGTTGACTATCATTTTAGTATGACGCTATCACTTCATTTTAATTTGCCTTTTAATTTTTTCGAACGAACTAATACTTTTTTAGCTGATTCAACACATAAAAAACATTCCAAGATTTGAATCCTTATTCTTTAGAAGTTGTGTGTCTATGTACATATATAACGACACCCCCTACAATGAATTAGGCTCTTACCTCTCTCTCTACATACACGTAACCCTAAAGAGATCAAGAGAGTATCCTACACAATCATAGGATTACATCTTACTGCCTTTCGTGTGAAATCCGGTTAGAGATCATGCAGAGTTTTGATTTTATTTTTTCTCATTTATTGTTTAGGCGAAACATAAAATTATAAAAAAATAATGTATATATCGCAGTAAAGATCGAGATCCATTTAAGTTGTTGAGTCTCTTGGTAGAAATAACGATCGTAGTCTCTCCTAGGAGTAACTTCGATCGCGAATTATATCAGAAGAATCAACGAATCTGCTAAAAGAGATCTGGAGTTATACCTCGTAAAAGATAGGACGGTTTAAATGTGGAGATGGTATGACGATGTTATTCAAACTATTTTAATTAGGTCCGATTTCTTCTCAGATGCGTATCAAATTGTTATGATAATAATAATTATAATGCATAGATAAAATGTAAGTAAAACATTGCGTCGCATTTGCTTCCCTGAACACACAAATGAAATAAATAGTTTTTTACATCATCTTAAAATATTATCTCCATATATAAGTCAGCATCTCTCTTAGAAGAGATAAGGGTCGTAATCTTTACAAGGAGAGTCAATGATTCTACTGCTGTGACATGTATAAGTAAAATAAATATTACATTTTAAAACAAAAATCTAAACAAGAGTAAAAACAATAAATATCATAAGAATAATGTTCATAATTCTACTTAATATTTTCCAGGGGTTTATATGGTTCAACTGAATTGTATCCCTGTTGATATAAATAAGCACTTTAGGGTAACAGTATTGAACGTAGGAATCTTATCAATGAGGTTGACCACGTTGACTTTCAAATCGAACCTGCGCCCTCAACATTCAGAGTTGAACAAGCCTAAACACACTGAGCTATCGTCCTTTCTTTTTTCTATATCTTAATTTAGTATTAGATTATGTTAGTCATTCTTTTTGCATAAGGATTTTCCATCAATATATACTCAATAATCAAAGGTCTCTTAAATTATTTGCCAATCAAACATTAATGTATTTATTATTAAAATAATAGCAAATAGTCAGTTAAGCCTTGATATCTTACATTTTTTTATTTGATACTATAGGTATTGTTCGGCTATATGCTTTGTGAAAAGTATTTTTTATAACCTTTTGCTCATGTAATTTTGTTAAAACACATTCATCAATCAAACATCTTCATAATATGTTTAAAACCATGATAATATATAAAAAACTTTATATATTGTCTTTATATTTTGGCTTTACATATATATGGTTTTATATTGAGTCTTGAACAGTTTCAGAAGCAAATTAAAGCCTTTTAAAATATTAAATTGTTCCTCAAACCGGTAGAAATGTCCATGAAAACAAATGATGTCTCCAATTCTTTTGAAAAGCAATATGTCACAGGAACTTGCGTGTTTGGGCAGGGGGAAGAGTTTTTCGAGAGAATAATTGGTAGTTGGATATGTCATAGGTCAATACCAATGCCTTGTATATGTAACTCTACTTCAAACTGGGCGGTCTTCTTAGAAAAAGCTGCAAGCTTTTGTTTTGAGATTTGCTTCCAGGTATATACAATACACATATTTCAAACTTATATTTGATCAGTTCATTGGAACATCCATCACAAAAAAATATTTGTAATTACAAATATGCCTATTCTGATACTATACCTATATGTACATACACGTGATTGATGATGAAGTTAAGATCCAATGTTTTGAAGTTAGGAATTGAGCCATTCGGCCTCAACTTTATTGGACTTGCGAGCCTACCCTGGACCGTTCTCATAAAGAGTGACACTTCAATGTATAATGGACCACCCTTAGTTATTTAGATTAAGCCACTTATATTCTACCAACATACCCAAACTAAATACCTAATCAGTGCATAGTATTGAATATTATATATATATATATATATATATATATATATATATCGAAAGAGAGAGAGGGAGATAGCAAGATTATAGGAAAGGAAAAATGTTGGCCTCGTCCATTGCAATTGAACTGTTGAAGGGCCGGCTCCTCTGAATGACTGCAATTTTGCATACATAAACCATGCAAAACTCTCATGGCCAAAGAGGAAAAATACATATAGGTATATGAAGATGACTGCTAGGGGATATGCATCAATTAAAATTTATCTTTGGGCAAGGAAACTGACTGATTAGTCTTACTCTCTTGCCTTCAAAATACGCCGTCTAATTTTACACCGCTCAAAGGGCTTTTTGGGGTCTTCATATGAATAAATAGGAATCTTACACATAAACAACCAAAAAAGAATTTTTATGATTTTTTCCCTCTTAAGGAAATTCATCATATGTCAAAGAAATGAAAAAAAAAAACTAATAATGATTTCAAATTGTCAAAGGAATAATGCTTATTCATTATGATATTTCTGAAGTATTGAGATTGCCGCGGTCGGCATGTCAAAAGCAATCCTCGTGTGTTTATGCAAATATATTTTTTAACTGATTGGTTATACCAAATCTTATTTGATTTATGAGGGGGGGGGGGTCATTTAGGCATTGAGGGACTCTAGAAAACTTATTTAAAGAGAACCCATGTTTAATGTTTTTTATTAATCTATTTAGGTGCCATATCAAAATGCTTCTTTGACATTAGGGTTTAAATACGTTTTGAAAATTCAAATTCAAAAGCAGAAGACAATTCTTATGTGCTAATTATACCTTAAAAACAGATAACTAACACAGTCGACAATAAATAAGCAAGATTACATAAACTAATTTACATGAAGAATTAAAAAAACTGGGATTAACAAAATACCAAGCTTGTAAGATATTTTCAGCAAACCTGAGTATTAAATATATCAATAATTTTCTTACCAACTTCCTATGCATTACTATGTCCCTGGGATCTTGAGAAGAGCCACTCTTTTAAAAAATACTGCCTCATGTCTTTTTCAAGGACTTCAATATAAAATACACTTTCAATAAGCTGTCTCTTTTATATACTATATAATGTTGATTCTTATATAACTATAAAGGTAAATACTTATTTTTAAATCTGTAAATTGTTTTAATGCTTTTTGCCTTTTTTAGGAACATTTAAGTTTTTTTTTTTGCCTGTCTGTGTTGGCTTTTGTATTTATATATACTCATACATATACAATATAGTTTTTACTATATATCTATTAAATAATATGAACTAATTGATCTATTAAAGCCTCTTTTGCTGCTCAATACCTAAGATACATTTATGAAAACACATTTTTGCCTTGTGGGTCTATACGTGATGCTATTTGGATCTTGATCTTCACCTCTTTCTTTTTCTTTCTCTTTAAGTCAAACAATGATGCCGGCTCCCAGCAACAATGGTCCAAACTTTCATCGCAACTCCATAGAAAGTTCATCCGTCCGTCTGCGACGCCGAAAGGATGCGCCGGAGTCAAAGAAACGTAACTTTCGTCACTCCGGGGACTTCCTCATGCCTCCATCCGAGCAGGCTCCTGTGAGGTCCTCCAATGGGAACCGCCGACGCAGCCAGGAATTCAGATCCTTCCTCTCGTATCTCCACAGAGGAACTAATGGACTCCCTCGAGACACTGGATCGGAAAATGCTGAATCGTCCACGACCCGCAACCACAGATCCCTTCAGCGTTTACGGGTGGATGATCCAGGATCCAAGTCCGAGAGTGACTCTTATCCCCCTCACTCAATTATAGAGATGTCGGTCCGGAGACACGAAAGTACAATCGACGGGATGGGGCCAAGAACAAACCAAATAACCGGAGGTCCTTTGACTTGGCGCTAAAGGGATCCAATGGGCATTTGAATGCACTGATGGCACAGGAACTATGTCTGAGTGTGAGAGACGATCCAGGAATAGGAAAGTCAGCAGTAAATACAATAAGGTAAGCTTTTGTTTTCGGGATGAACAAATGACCTAAGTATCACGTTTCGTTTAAAAAGAGTTCTTATAGGTATAATATGAATTTTGTTCAAATTTTTAAAGGGTTATTAAAACGATAAACTTTAGTCCAAAGAGTCTCCAAAATCCTTCCATAATAAGAGTTTTACTTTTAAATACAATATTTAACAAGTGTTGTATTATAGTTATGAGAACAATTTTTTTTAATTTTATGTTTGTCAAATTAAATACTTAATAGTTATAACAATAACACTTGTGAAAATATGTTTTACACATCCACAATTACTAAAAAATTACTTCTTCACTATAAATGTATTAATAAATTCGGAGTCCTTACTTAAGCATGTACCAATTATTATAAACTATCTTAAGCATCATTTTAAATATTAAAGCATAGGCTTTTTGACGCTTATTTTTCAACATATTCGAAATGAATGCATTTATCTCGAGTTTATATATATATATATATATACCAAATAACAATGCAGCTAATATATGAACAAGTGGTCCGTAGCGGCCAAACGGAAGTTAATACTGGACTGCCCACTGTAAACAAATAGTTATTTTTTTACCTCGGATCATAAACCACAATCTATTAACTTTACTTTTTATAATTAAAATAATTAAGTGCACAATGTGTTACGGAGTGTTTGCCTCCTTGTGTTGTTGTAAATACCTTTAAATAACTTTAGCGTCCATTATTATCTATTGTGTCTCTCTCTCTCTGAGTGAATTACCCCCAGAAGCCAAGGAACTTGTGCCTCCTGTGCCATATGTGGATTGACCACAATGGATGATAAAAATATTTGATAGAACAATGAACGGAAGACTGTCGACATGCTTTAGTTATGATGATAATACTTATTATTGTACATCAAATTTGCAGAAGGCCATTGCGTAATTATGATATTGAAATATGAATGAGTTTGAAAGCAATATTCAAATGATGTGTGACATAAGAGTAGGGCGGAGGGTTTAATTACATATTATCCTTGAAATCATATTTTATTTCTATTGTTCACTGCTTAGTAGTATTAGTATGATTACGTATTGGTTGTGTACACAAAATACACATCACATAACATATTTTTGCAACATATGTAGAAACAGTTATACTCAACTAGAATTAACAAGCAGTATTGAAAACATAAGCGTTATAAAGTAATGAGCTTATGTCAAGACAAACTCAAAAATACTTTAAAACAATGTATCTTTCGTGAATGTTTCTCTTCTTCCTTGCAAATGATTTAAAGCGGGGAATCAATTTTCAAATGTCAAAGAGTGGCTTTGTTGTTGAGATATGCTACATAAATTGCTATTTTTCAACAACAATCAAAATATATATTCTTGATTAATGCTTTTAGCCTCAGATCTTGCGAAAATAAACGAAGTTTGAAAATAATAATATTACCAAATAATGAAATGAAGTTAAGTAATGGCTTTAACCAATATTGATCATAGAACAAGGTCTTGAGAGAAGGATAAAAATATAAGTTGACAGGTTATGTCATCATGAATAACCTAACAAAAGACAATACAAACATGTGTACACGTTTGGGTATTTCTATAGATCCTAATATTGGCTTAGACAAATATTCATGTATATTATATATATATATATATATATATATATATATATATATATATAATATATATATATATATATATATATATCTATATATTATATATATTATATATATTTTTTTATATAATGATAAATTAAAATAATTATAAATTATATTCCCACATTATTTTTTTTTTACCTTATATACCTAATTAACAACTAAGTTTTGAAATATATTCATTTATTGTTCACAAATAAAAGTAAAATACTGTTATATATAGGAAATTTCCATACTAGACGAACTTCAACTGTTTTTGATAGAGTTGTATTTATAATTATTTAAGTAGTAAACATAAGCATAATAATTCACAGCATCCCATTGATTTAATAAAAATATGATTCTGTACAGTGAGCATTAAACTTACATTTAAAAAACTGCAATTTATGATATTTCTTGTATATTCAATGTACCTAAGCATCTTTTTAATAACATCCTTCGGCAGACGTGACTCATTGCAATTTCAATTGTGAAACAATCAAGAACACATCAATTTGGGTAGTTTACATTATGTAATGAGAGTAATTGTGAATATGTTTATTGTCTGGTTAATTAGGGATATCACTGTTTAGTGAATAATGAATCGAACGTATCAATGAATGGACTTTTTTAACCCCTTAGAGCCGATAATTAAAAAATGATACAACAACATTGAAACTTCTCACAAAATTCCAATATGATGAAAGACTCTTGAAGTGATAGATTACTTGATTACGATAATTACTTATTGAAAAATTAGCTCATAGAAAAATCTAGTCTTCGGCACATCCATATTATGATTTTGTGTGCTGTTTTGTGCGAAACGTAGATTTTCGACGATCATTTAAAACAAAAAAATATACATTTTTATTTTAAATTGAGGTTTAAATACATAATATGATTAAAAGATATGTATTTTAGAAAAAAATTGAAAATAAAATTATAATTACTTATGACATGAGATCACTTTCAATAACACATCGTACTTACCCGTCATAAATTAATAGGCACATGCAACCATCGCAAATCAACTACTTATTTTCAACTGGAACAAAGAACCAATTGGGATCAACTTTTTTATCGCTGTTTCGAAATACTCCAACAGACATAAACACGCATTTCGCATATAATTTATCCATTTAGATGTGCTGGAGAGCTGTTTTACTGCCACGTAAAAAATCGACGTTTTGGCTCTTATGTGTTAATACAAATCTTTATTTCAATTAAGTGATTGTGTATCAAAATACATCAGTAGACGTCGTAGTTTAAATTAAAACTTTAAAGAAAGATTAACACAGTTATACAAATATAAAATCAATAGATAACTTGTACTTAATATAGAATGCACAACAATAATACAAATACTTAAAAAAATAAGTAAGATTTCTATATTTTCATTGTTATTTTTAAAAGATGCTTCGACTTTGATGGGATATATTTTATTTCTTTCGCGGCGACGATTTTTTGTGTGCCTATATAATTCGATAGAATTGCATCCGACAGGATACAAATAAGCAATATAGCGTTAAAACGATATTTTAAAAATTATGTATCTTAATTAATGATCCATGAATTAAAACAGGTGTTCACATAGTTTTTTAACCAATTATAATCCACAAGCATATATAGTGTTCCTTCATTTCATGAAATATTGAATAAGCCCAAAATTAACATGAAGATACGTTGCTATGCATATATTATTGCTATTCCATACCATTGGAACTGAATATACAAATATTTTTTTATAATCTCTAGTAGAACGACACATATATTTTGACATAAATATTTCTGGATATATAGAAAGTATTTACAAATAAATTATATAGCACTTTTCAATAATCATATTCCCTCGCATTCTTGATCGATTGCCAGTATATTGAATCATTATTAGTTACGTTAATATCTCTTATAATATCCACAATCAAAAAACCTTAACATCACTTTAAATAAATTCACAAAGAACTTAGGTTTTTTAAATCGTGAAGCATAAATGAAGAAATTTGGATAACATATTACTAATTGAATTGCAGAGGTCTTGTTATTCCCATGAAAAACGAATATTTGTCTTTTTTTGGCGCAAAAAACGAACGACGAACGATAGGAATTTTTTTGTTGTTCGTCGTTCACGAACGACGAAGGATTACAAATGAACGACAAATTAACAAGTCTGGTCCATACTATTGATGAGCTCTGTAACGAAATAAAAAAGCTTAAAAGTCTTATTAATACTTAGGATAGTATATATATATATATATATATATATATATATATATATATATTACAACCTTGTACTTATAATTTACTTATTACCTCATCCTGGGTCAAAGCTAAAACTTGTAGGAAGACAAAAAGTATTGTCATGCAAATTCATTTTTATTTTTGCATTATAAATTATTTTGTGTTAAACTTTTCTTTTCAGCATATCCACAAAATTAAAAAGGATTGATCGAGGGTAAACATATATTTTTATAATCATGAATTCATGTACAACAACTTATACCAATATTTTTTTATGAACACATACTTTTACTTTCTTCAATCCGCTCAAATGCAAAGGAGTTGTTTCCTTTTGGCTTCCTTCTGTAGATTCTGTTGGTATTGAAGTACTGATTCATAATAATAAAAGAAAAATAGTTTCTCTTATTAGAAATTGAAATTGGCTGTATATATAATATGGGATAATGGAATTTAACTGGGCCTGACTGACATAAGTTGTGACCCTACAGCATATATAAATTAAATTATTCAAAAATGACTTTGCATCAAATCTCAATATATTCTAATGAACAAGATGATACCATATTGGTATATTTAAAAGATCCAAACAAGATTCGGAGAGAATAATTTTAAGCTTCTATGTAGTTTAGTAAAGATAGGCTTTGATTACACAGCTGATTATATTCAGAGGAAGCCCTCATTTTGCATATCTTTGGAGCAATCAAATTATCATACTCATTGCTTTGAACAATGGAGAAAAGTTTTTCGGGAGAGGCATGTCTTCTTACCTGAGGTTAAGGAACCATAGAAAGGTAGGGTTTACTTCTTGCCAAGAAGAGGCTAATTGGTGTTGACAAGCCCTGCTTTTAATTGCTCTTTGTAGTGATTCTTTCATTTTTAGAAAAACTATAATGCTAGTCATTTACTTAGTTATTCTTATTTTACAAAGGTCAAAAATTGTGATACCGGATATCTAAATGTGTTTATCAATACTAATAAAACAGAATTCCGTTCGTTAGTTCGTTTCCCTGTATCTCCCGTTCGGCTCATTAGATCTTGGCGAAATTTTCAGTAAATAGTTTGATAGCTCAGAGAGTGTTTTAATGGGGTTGTAAACTCCTGGAAAATCTTATCTTATTTTGTCCAAAACGTTTTATGTCGATTTTTTTAAATTGCCAGGTAAGGTTTCGACCAAATTTTAATGGGCGATTTTGAGGTGATAATACGTGTTTTTGTTTTTTGGGTGGTTACTGGAAATTTCGTTTTCCCTATTTTTAAACTGGAAAATACCGGGCAGTGCCGAGTAACATCCACTAGTATTTTAATATTTCCTTTCAGAATAAGCTCTAAAAGGTCAAATAGTTTCATTCATTAAAAAGTTTTTGTTTGTCGGTAAAGAGGTTGTTTATTATTTTTGTTATTTTTTGAAATATGAGGAATTCATTGCAAATTGCTATACGTCAATGTTGGTAATTTTTAATGCTTTATAGTTTCCATTAGGTTTAGTTTTTTAAGGAAAACAAGAGGAGATAATGTGCACAACATGAGAGAAGTTGTTTCTCTCGGAAAAACAAAATACTTTGCGTGCATCTATGAACCTAATGAGGCGAAAGACACAACAACATTTACGAGACATAATGTGAACAGCTTTACAATTATGATGTTTACATATGTATTAGTCATAATGACAATATCATAAGTAACAATTGCATGGATAATAGTAATACTAATATGTTTCCAATGATCTTAAGTAGAAGTATACAATTTTGGCATGAGTATTTCCTTAAGGACATATCATTCATGCTACTTAAGGGAGAAATGCAATCATAGCATCCTAAAAAATTATCTTTATATTCTCTTGTAGTAATATTATATAATATGTATTTATATAATATAACCCATTTTTTATATTTTGTAGTAAGTTCCTCTCAGTTTGGAGTCCCAAGTTATACCCTCTTTAGTATTAATCACTGATATACAAAGTTAACTAATGTTGCTAAAAGGAGTTGTGAATTAGTGTAATAATTTTCTCTCAGTTTGGAGTCCCATGTTATACTCTCTATATTATTGATCACTCATATACAAAGTTAATTAAATGGGTGTGCAATATCGCAGAATATAAATACATATAATATAATATTAATACAGCTCTCAATCACTATAAGAAGGCAATTTTACCCCTTTACTTGACCTTATTTGTTTCAGATCTGTGACAAATCTCGATTTTTATTTATTTTTCGTCTACATATATCTTTCATTTGATATGTGTCTTATCGAGTGTAAATAAATTCATGTTAGAAAGTAGAAACGCTTATTAGTTAAACAGTATGTGATAGGATTAATATAGTAGCATAGAGAAGGCTTATTTATCAATCTTTTATTGAATTAAACCCCCTAAGAAATCAGTTATTCTTCGGTTATCTTTGAAGGGATCGCTGTAATTATAAAGTCACTAAATACCAGCAGCTGTGAAATAGTGTTTTTAACAGCAGGACAGATTGATTCAAAAGCAAATTTTAATAACCAAATATATCTTTGAATTTACCCGTATTTATACTTCAAGGTAATAAAAAATAATGTCCTTTGAAGTAAATAATGTAAATAGTTAGCCTTTCGGCTTGTTTTTCTTTTATGTGTCCCTATCAATGCCTATAAGAATGTCGTCTTCCTTGAAAGATATTAATAAAACTATTTTCTATGTACTTTAGGACCATATCCTCTTTTTAGATATATGCATGTGTCTGGTTCTCGTATTTCTAGGAGGGGTGTTATTGTATTCCTGTTCTTCCTCGTTTGATATTCATTTTTCAATCAACTCCAGGGCACAGCCAACCATTAAAAAACATCTTCAATTACAAAGAGTGCGTGATTGATACATGATTTGTTTTAAGAGATTAAATGCCTGAATTAAGGAATATTCTACCTTAAATAGTTCAATATAAATAAATCATCCTGAAACGAGGATTCCTTTAAGCTGTTATGAAAAATGGAAGTCATTTTCCTTAGAGGATCGATTGCTTGTTGAGAAGAAGCATGGAGATCATTCTCTAACTGTAGTGCACAGTCCTCTATGGAGGAGATGCTTGTTTATTGATAGGGCTTAAGATCTCATAATATTATCTGAATACCTTATCTTCCTTTTTATTTTCATTATTACCTCTTTACTTTTTTATTAAAATCCTATTATTAGTATTTCCTTTTCAACTTGGATCCTTACAATTTCATAACTTCTTTTTCATTTTCATAAATGAATATACAAATTTTGTAGTGCTTTTGAAATTTATAGCGTTTAGTATATAGAAAAGATTTGAGTAAATGAAAAGTAATATTTTATGTAGGTACAAAAAAATGACTTGTCGAATTATTTATTAAAAAATTGAAACTATGAACAAATCATTAAAAAAGTAGCGTGCTTTAGAGGGAAATAAATATGTTTTCTAATATATTTTTGTATTCTTGCCTTTAGATTTGCGATTTAATTTTATACCACAAATTTATTTGTGATTTCCTAAATATGTAGAGCTTAAACACCCTATGGGGATTCCGAAGAAGGATTAGGCTTTATCATTCTGCAAGGAGAATGTCTTAGGGCCAATGCCTTAAATATATTGTGTTTATGTGCTCTTATTATCTTAACGGTATCTGTAGTGTATTAACTCAGATATTTTTTGTTACACCAATTTCTTAAGTTATATAATTGAATAAGTGGGTGCACTAACCACCAAATGGAGACTAAAGCATGTTCCATTGATTCATATGATTTTAGTTTAATGCATGTTTTATAAAACAGCTGTATTTCATATATCACACTCTCAATATCTATTTTTTGAAGAGTCAATGACTTCACCTGACCAATTTGGTTTTAATGTGCCTGACAGAACTCAATGACCCCAACGAAAGATCCATTAACTGCTTTGCTCGCCCATCCCTCAAATGGGTTTGAAACACCACCATGAACAAAAATATATATTCATATATTCAATGAAGTCTACATGCATGCCTATATTTAGTAATTCGCATTTCAAGATTATCTCCCACACGATAAACACATTAAAATACCATATAAATAATTCATGTCCATGCAATTACGTTGGAACAAACAAAAAAAACTAAAAAAGTGACTCTTTTTATTATTCAATTAAAGACTAAGTGTTAATTTACTTTTATTTTGAAGGTGGTTGTCAAAATTAATATACTTTTGGGTAGGAAAACAGCATGTGAATTGCAATTGTGAAGGGTGGTTCTAGCTCTTATCTTTAAGGCATTTATATTGTTTGCCAAATTAAGCCGTTCAATAAATTAAATATGCTCTTAGAAAAACATGCAACCACAGGAACCCTTTATTTTACATTTTCTCTCACATGATGTAGATATTTGCTCGATTTTTATTGTCCATTTTGTAAATAAAATGTTCTGGAAAAATTAATACATTTGTTAGATTGTATTTCTTTCATCATGTGACGTTGATATGCTGTAGAATAAGTAAAATACTTATTACAAAAAAACAATTTACCTTATCTATATAAAATGAGTCAAAAATATTTTGACCTTTATATCAAAATAAAAGTTTCTTTTTGTCAATAAATATAAAATGTCATGTCAAATTAGAGAACATGCTCAAAAGATACCATTAAAAAAAGACTAACCAAATAAACTTTTTGGAGTAAAGTGTAATTTGAAGGTACTGAATCGGAACACTATGAAGTTGTGTTTAAAGACTTTTTTTAAAACAAAATACCGTTGTATATTTTTAAAAAAATTAAATATTTTTTACTGATATGCTTCTACAACACTCAATTGAATTAAAAAATAAATATGTTAAATAAATATTTAAACTAATAAATTGAGTTCATTTATTTATTCAGCCTAAAAAATTTTGAACCTCATAGATTAACTTTTTTTACACATATAACAGACCCTAAGTATGATAAACAAGAAGCCAATACGACTGGCCTTGTGAAATTCATGTTTTTAGAGCCTATAGGAATGATAAATTAAGTAACACGTTTTCTGCTAGAGTTTATTAAAATCTGCAAATTTAAACTATTTGGAGATATCCGAATACTTGTTATTACAAAAACAATTAGGAAATTAGAATATAAAAGATACTCAAACTAGCCTGTATTTGCTTATAAAAATAGATATACCAATATATATATATATATGTTCATTATTTAAAGATGCCCTGTGAAATCATATTCTTTATGTATGTAATCAAATGACCATTCAGCAAAGAGGTACTTGGACTTATCAATCCTCGTGGGCGAACTCTTAAGACAAGTTGGAATATTTTATCAATTAAGTGCATGATACTGCAAAATTTATTTTATTATGATGGCTACAAGTATTTTTAATAGAACCTCATCTTTTTGTTTCTTCACTATACAACACATTAACTAAGTACGCAACTATGGCAGCTCATGCAAACTAAAATATTAATTGATAACTCACTTTTCTTTACTTGTCGTTTCGTATTATCGTTAGGGTGATGCTTCATTTATCGTCAGATATGATTGACGCAATATAAGCATGCATTATTTCTGGAGTGTTAGGAGGGTTTTTTATAGAATGATATTGGAGGAGAAAAGTTAACGGATTCATCCCCAAAAACCATGAAAAAAGACTCGCAGTGTAATTAAGTATGACACTTTTATCTCATCAACAGCTACAAGTGAAGAGATCCCTTGTTTCATATTCTCAACTTTTTATTATTATGCATGCTTAACCAGTCACGTTCCAGAAAAAGGTACCATAGTTTAAGTCTTACAAATAGTAGTTATATATACATCCGTATTTTAGTTGTACATAGTGGGTTATCAACACTGTCCTATATAATATAATAACTGGATGCTAAACAAAGAAGTTTTTTCTTCGTAGAGCTCTCTGATGACGTATTTCAATCTAAAATGGCTACCCCATCGAGTGAAACAATTTTGTTTTGTTAATAGAAAAAGGAAAACTCTACAACAAATTCCAGTGATGTTAATTTTGATAAAAATCAATATGCTTTTTCACCAACATGTTGAATAAATGGATGCAGAATAGAAATAATAAAAAAGGGAGGATCAATAACCGAGTCAGCAGCTGATAAATAAAGTAGAAGAGGAAGGATTATTATAATTGCTTGAGCAGACTATATTACAAATCGGAAGGAGTTAAAAGAAGGAAATGGTATACCCTGTGACGTCATTTGAAGGGGTCATTTTTAAGAAACTTGACAAACAGTGACATCACTGGACTTTTATTGCACAATTTCTTTTTTATATTCTCAAGAAGACTAAATTTTTCACCAAGTTTGGCAGCTATCTTAGTCATTGAATAACTTTTTAAGTGATAACTTATTTGAGTAATCATTTATGATAGTGCTCGTTGGTATTTTTTCATCACTTTGACGTCGCTGGGCATTTATTGTCAGTTTTTCATTTTTCTAAGGTACTTGTTATTTAGGCTTTGGCTGCTCAAGGGATATCAGTAATACCTTCCTTCTTTTTGTTGTGTCGTTGACTTTAAGATTATATTTCTACATAAGCGCACAAAAGATGGTTCCCATCATTATTTTGTCGCTAAGTATGCCTTTCAATTATTTTATCGAGTCTATTTTGTATCCACGTATATAGTTTTCAACTTTTTACTTGTTACTAGGAGAACAAAGTAATAATATACGACAAATAAAAGTGTTAATACATTATAAGTTTTAGGGCCTTCACAACACTTTTTAGGGAATTGTCACTCCCTTCATGGTCTTCTATACAAATGGTTGTTACAAAAGGGATAATGGAACACATGGGGGTTATTACGATTATGAAAGTTACTTTATGAGCGCTTATTTGGTTCAAAGAGCCTTGAATTATTAAAAAAAACTCTTATTTTCTTAGTCAAAAGAGAATATTTTGTCCTCCTCCCATAAAGGGTACTGATTTCCATTTTCATGAATAGGATTCCAATAGCAAATTAAAAGGGTTAACAAAGAGGGGGAAAGGCTAATCTAGTAAATGTGTGCAGATAGTCCATTATTTGTGGGTCATTATCCCCATTGTATTTTTTATAATTAATGTAAATTTATGTTGTATTAATAATAATTATATTATAGAAATTGGATCTCAGTGTCGACAGAGCTTCAAAGGACTTGAACGAATGTTTATATAAGACTGTAGCACGTTACACAAGCTAATAAAAAATAGCATCTCTCGAATACCTCAAACTTATCAAATCGACTTCAAAGGTTTATAATGAATGAGAAATAATTTCTAATAAGTCATTTTTATATTATTGGTTTTATCTTTAAACAGTAATTTTGAGTTATAATGTTCACGATTGATATTGCTAATCATCTGGCTCTATATTCGTCGAATAACTTGAAGGCCAAAGCATAGGAACAAAGATGTTTTGATAACTTCAAATATAGTTGTATGCATTTATGAGAAATAGTTTAAGGTGACAAAATAATGGAAGATGAATGAAATTATTATTTGTGTAATTTATCAGAAATGCTTGAGAACTAGGAGGTAAAAATAGAGACCCACATGTCTTTACTAAGAATTCTAAAACATATAAGAAGGGAGTTTTATTACATGGAACTATTTTGGCATTCCAATTTAATTATGCTGAAACGGAAGCAGGACACTTCTATAGTAAAACATTATTGCATATAAATATGGTTCTTAGGATCATGCATTTTCTATGAATAAATAATATAAAATATAGTAGTCCAATAACTTGTGTTGAAAATACGCATTCGATCCTGATCGGAACGAATATATGGCTTCCATTAAAGCTTAAAGATTTGGGGACTGGAGCCTCAAAAAACATACATATATTGGGTTCCTTTAACGATAACTAAAGCCACATATACTATAACTATTCTTAAACGCAAAGATTAGAAGATTCTTGAACACATAAGCTACAAAAAGAACAAAGAAAATTCAGGGTGTTTGATTGCCAAAGGCTCCCAGATCTATTAAGAACGGACTTTAGACTTTTTAAAACATTGTGACTGGAATAAATCTGGCTTCCTTTGACCTTAATATCTAAAGTCTTATTGGGGTATGTCGCTGTACTTTCCAAGATTTCTCTCATATCGAATCTCTCTAACATCAACAAAGTCTATGTGAAGCTCGTAACATGCTATTTTTTATTATTAAGATGTTTATTTATTAGCTACAAATTCATACAGTGTAAAAAATAACAATACACTTAAAATATCACTGAGTTACTTTGTATTTTCTATTACTTATAAATATAAAATATTGTAGAACTAAAGAAACAATAAGTTATTTTATATTTTGCTAAACTTATTGGTGATAACTAACGATTTTAAATATGTTAAGCTCTCTGTAAAATAAATTGATTAATCCACAAGACAAAAATTAAACTTCTGGTTCTAATGAAATTAACTCTCCTAGATAATATTATTTTAGTTAATGTATTAGTTTCATTTTGAAAGAAAAAATATATCAAATTACGACTTTTTATAGGATTTCAGAAAATTTGATATTGGTTATAGAACAGTAATAGTCATATATATATATATAAATAACCCTACATATAATTAGTGGGCACATGACGCTCAGTCCATTAGCCTTTAGAACCACATAGAGTCGAAAACAGTAGTGGAGAAATCATGTATTTTCTTGTGTTACGTCATACTAAAAGTATAATAGTGGCTTTTCAAAATTATATATAAACTACACAAATATTTCTATAATAGGGTAATGGCTAATTTTCTTAAAACATGCGTTACAAACTTTTTTTTGCCTATATGGTTCGAACAGAATTGCATCGACTGGATATAAAATAAGCATTATAGCATTAAAATTAGTCTATCAAACCTAGGATACTTATCAATGAGGTAGACCAAAAATGGCCATCCCCTCTCGGGATTCGAAACTGCGCCCCCAACATTGAGAGTTGAACACGCCTTAACACGCACGGCTATCGAGCTCCCTTTACAAACTTAATGTCTGAATTTTTAGTAGTTGAGTCTCTTCAAACTATATATAAACATTTCGTTTGACTCTGAACTCAAGGAGTAATCGGGATTTATTTATTTCTTAATTTTAAAATGCTTTGGCGGAAGTAAAGATTATATTATTTAAGTAAGATATAATTGCATCATGATATATATATATATATATAATATAATAAATATAAAGAAATCACGTTGACAAAGTATTTTTCACAACACTGTTTCAGGTTATATTTAACAATCTTCAGGTTCAAATACAAATATAATGATGGAGTAACACTTTTGACAATTAAATTAAAGAAATAAATGAAAAATAATAAACAATAACAAAAGAAAAAACGAAAGAAACAAAACAAAGAAACAAAAAAGAAACGTAAAAAACATATAAAACAATAATATCTATAATAATTTATTATGGTGGGTTCTGGTTTTCTTTTAGAATTTTTATATTTTTATTTGGAAATTATATTTCATGAAGCATTTATTTAAATTTCCGATTTTTTGTTTAAAAGAGGTTGATTGTCATGCTTGGCAATGCATAATTTTCAGTTGAGACATAAATTGCATCTTCTTGCTCCGTTTGAAAATATTACTTCTTGCATGTACACTACAATTTATCTTAAAAATTCTTTTTTCCTCTTCAGTTTCCATACAAAAATTACTTAGCGGGTAGAGTGAGGGCTATCTCATTTTTATTGCATTTTTAGCTCCATCCAGCGTTTTTTAAAAGGTCTTAATGTTTGACCATAGTATGTATGGGGGGCTCATTTTCTGGAGATACATCTATCTTGTATACGATGTTTTTAGCATTGCATCCTCCAGAGATTCGACCATTTGGGCATCTTTATTTTTTGGCAGTTACATTTTCCTCTTCATCCAGCTGGTTTGGGGGAGTTAAAATTTCTTGTTATGGCTAGTGATCACTTGCCTCATTTTTTACAGTACAATACGACAATTTAACATTTGATCGATTAAATAATTATAAAGGGGTGGCTAGGTGGGAAACAGTGGTCTAAAATTTTGAAAAAATTTCGTCCAATATTGGTCCTAAACTTATTGGAGAAAGGTGGAATTAAACCATAGGATTTTCTTTTTCTTTTCCTTCTCTTTTTGGGTTCTTCAAAGAAAAATTTAGTTTGAAATTATACCCACTTTTATCAAGAGCATTTTGATAGTAGTGGGATCTCTTGGTTAAAAATTTGGGTTTGAAGAGAGATTTGAAAGTCTATTATTAACACAAACCGGTATTGCCTGAGATGGACGGAGGGTGATTACTTTTTGCGTGGACATACACTTTTAAACCAAAATCGGAAATTTAAATAAATGCATTCATGAATATAAATTCAAATAAAAAAATATAAAAAATTCTAACAAGAAAACCAGAACCCACCAATAATAAATTATTATAGATATTATATGTTTTTATATGTTTTGATAGTTTCTTTGTTCTTTGTTTGTTTCTTTCGTTTTCTTTTGTTATTGTTTATTATTTTTTCATGAAATTTCTTTTTAATTTAATTGTCAAAATTTATCCATCATTATATTGGTTTTGAACCTGAAGATTGGTTAAATATAAACATGAAAAACATGTTGTGAAAAAATACTTTGTCAACGTGTTCTTTATATTTATTATATAGAGCTCCAGTCTTTATACTGATGCAACTTTTCTTCTGAGTAGTGAATGTTTACCCTGTTCATCTATCTGATATATATATATATATATATATATATAGATATATATAATATATATATATAATATATATATATATATACTATAACTTATAATGCAAGTCCGTACCTATTAATGAGACTCGTATTCAATTAATCAATTCCAAAACTATTAGCCTACTATTTATACTTTAGAGTAGTAAATTTCATTACAAAAAAGTCATTCATTTTTAATTAAGAGATTAGGTATAACAAAATATTAAAGTGCATATTTAAGAAAAAAAAACTTTTGCTCATTGTTTTCTATACTATGCATTAGAAGACAAACAAATGACATTCTATCTATGTTAAATAAAATATTGCAACAAAATACAATATAGAAACATTCATTAAATATGCAAGAGAGTCGGCACAAAATCAGAGAGCATGTTAATGACTCAAGCACCCGTTTTTTCAACTTACATTGACTTACAACGTCTTTTTTAGACAGATCCTTATATTGCATGCATCCCTTGTAAATGCAAATTCATTAAGTCAACAACAACAACAAAGTTCCTTTCCATAAAAAAATGCAGTAGGTTGAAGGAAGAAGCATGCATGCATTAATAGTAGATACATATGTATATATATGATATATATATATATATATATATCCATGGAAAAATGTATTTAGACTGACTTTTAACCATTTTTACCTCAATTATTATTTTTAAAAATATCTAATATAAAATATTTTTTATGTGAATAAAGGATGTATAAAAAAATAAAAAGACCTATTAATGCACCGTTTAATGGGTTGGTTCTTGGGGATTGGTTAGATATTGCATACTTAGTGTGAATTATCTTCTTGTTAGACCTTTATCCCCTCTTTCCTCCTTCCAAGGGTAAACATTCATTTGAATACGAGGGATGATGCGGTTAATGACTTAATTGCCTCGAAGGAGGAAGAATAAGGGGGGTGATATGAAAAGAAGGTTGATTTAATATAACTCTGGGGAGGTAATTTGCTTTGATTGGAATGGATGAATAAGTGTATCATGGACACTCTTTTGGGGCTTCTATGAAATATTATTCTTATTATTATTATTATCCTAAAAAATAGATCCTTTTATATTATTATTTGGAAGGTCATCAGGATAATTAATTTATATTTTTGTATCTTCTTTTCCTCATTTTAGAGTGAATCCGAGTATGACTCCATGTTGGAAACAACGACAACAGCAAGCAGTGCCATGCTCTCATGCGTAGATCTCTCATCTATGAAGAACGCTCCGGCCATTAAGAAGGGTCTCTCTTGGTTCCAAAGGGACAAACTCTTCTCCCGCTGGAAGGAAAGGTTCTTCATTTTCCGCGGGGGACTACCTCCAGTGCTTTAAAACGGAACTCCTCTACCCATCTGCGACGGAAATGGGCGGATTTATATTCAAACTCAAGCTATCTGATGTCGAAAATACGGGTGTTTTGAGGTAGCTTGTTGTGGTCGATCCCATCAGGATATCACCGATGTTATATTAATGTGATGCACAATAGAGTCAATAAATAGAAGGAGTAAAAACTACACTAAGAAAAATGATGGCAGCCATGTTTTTGTTACGAAATAAGCGATAATTTAAGTCAATGAAACAATGAAGTAATTGTTGATTAAAAGTTATCCCTTGCAAGGAATAATCGCTTGCTGGTGTTGTCAATGACGTCACATCGAATAAATAATAATAAGTCAATGATAAAAAGATTTATAACGTTTCGCTATCTTTCAAAATTTAAAGTAACATACCTGGCATTGTACATACCTAGAATTCTCAATGTATAAAGTTTTACGCATAGAAAATGGAAGAAATGACAATTAATATCTAGTGAGGTTGTAGAAAAAAAACTAACTATTACAGAGCATAAAAAACAATTTCCCAAGACACTGAAGTTCAACCGGTAGGTAGCCATTTTAGATAGATTTGTAGGTCATCAAAGTTGATCTTTCTATAATGAAGTAAAGTTGTTAGAGCCACTTCGAAATTAGTCATCTATACATTTCCCTCAAATAAAGCCAATGTTTTTAACTGTCAAATGACAGAATTGCCCTTAAAGTAAAGTAATCAATTATCAATGGTTTTGGTTCTCTTTAATCCGTTCATAATATAGGTACATTGTGTCAATACAAAAAAAGAATGATACTTTTCTATGAAACAAAATAATAAAAAGACTAACTATTTTCCCAAAAAAATGACTTTCACTACATTCTAGTTAACAAAAAAATATAAGAAGCTTAATTGGAAAAATTATTGGACAAAAATGTACATACCTTAGAATTTTATTTCCAAATTAGATCCCTTATTATAAAGATAGTTGAACAGAGAACATTGAGCACAAGGTACATAGTAGAGGTTGACCGATTTATCGGTTGGCTGATTAATCGGGCGATGATAGTACATTTACAAACTATCGGTATCATCAAATTCTGACATCAATAATTGTCAATATATATATATTTGGATTTTTTCAAACATTTATTTTAAAGATTTATTTCAAATTATATTTCATGTAATTAAATACATTAAAACCTGCTAATTTCTATTCAGGGCCTCAAAGAAGACATGGTAACTTGAAAGTCGAATGGTGCGTAGAGCTTGCTTTAATTTTGCGCCGCAACAAATGGCAAGAAAATGTTTATAGAGTATTAAGTTTCTTTTTAGTTATTTTAATTTTGCATTTCAATTTTTTTCCAAAGTAATTGAAATAAATATAGATACATGTATAGAAAAAATATCGCCCGATTAATAAGGTGTATCATTTGTAAGAACATTTCAATTGTGTCAGTCACATTCCGGTGTATTTTTATGTCATTTACTATAGGTTGAAAAGGTAGAGCTGGTTAGATAAGAGGGGATCCCTTACAGTGGGACTCTGTCTCGTGAAAGACGGGCGTATCTGGCTTCGACGACCCGAGGACATACGAGAGGGTATCAGATACTCAAGGAATGTTTGCAGCCAGTAAGGAGCGGAAGGGTATGATGAAATCCTCCAAGGAATTTGGTCCAAGAAAGCCTTCGGAGATGCCATTCTAACCACCAAGGAATTCAACAATAACAACAATTCAACTCGTAAGTATTTTAATAGATACTCACAAGAACACACATACATGATATAGTAAAAGATAAGACAAGGAGGTTTTATACTTCTAGGATAATGTGGAGCATGGGTTTAAATGTACATTCAAGTAAAAATGTCTAAGAACTTGATAGTAAAGGTTTTATAAAATGATTAATTAAATAATAAATTTGTATCTCTCCCTTATAAACAAAATTGAAGTATGACTTGAAATATAGGTACATACATATGTTTTAATACGTTAATTAAACACGTACCTAAATATTGTGCATAATAGAACCAGCGATTTTTTAGTGGCAAAAATGTATTTATCATGCTACAAATAATAATAATAATGCAAAGGTTTTAAATACAACTCACAAAGGTTTTTTCTATGAACATTAGTTACAAATAAATAATTGAATATTAAAATTACATTTTTTTACAATTCCAAAACCGCCATTTCTATTATGTGCAATACTTATTACATACTAAATTAACTAATTACAAAGCTGTATATTTATTTCATGACTATGTGCACCAACTAATGATATTTTATGAGCCTTTCTTTAGAAAATAAAATTAACAAACTGTAAAACACATTTATAAGAAATTAAATGTCATTTACCAAACTAAAGTAAAAATATGAGCAAACATTAAATTATTAAGAAACAAAATTCCATATGTTTTACAAAACATTGTAATTGAAATAATGATGTTATTTTTCATTCTTTATCGAAAGAGTATTACTGTATATAGATATATATATATAGAATTTCAAAAATATTATTTTTTTGAGGGCATTTGTCATAAATGACTGTTTTAAAACTTAAATGTCTCGTTAATTTGGATGTTAACTATAAAAAACTATAAACTAATTTGGAATCCTTGCAATCATACCAACATTTTCCGCAAAATGTTTAAAAATAGCATTGAAATTAGGCGATCAAATGGCGAACAAAAGTTTTACTACATACTTTTGGGTCCGTTTTTCACGAGATGGTCACTCTACACTAAGGTAAAGCCTTTGGGGGGAGCCCGACCTCAAATCCGAAATACGTGAATATAATAATACCCTATATATATATATATATATATATATATTATATATTATTATAACTTTAAGGTTAAGGGATGACACGAAGTCCTTCCTTGGTATTTTCGCGTTGAAAGACAAAAAAATGATGTTGTTTTGTGTATCTCACCTTCTGTTGAATATGGAAGGAAGGAAACAGAACGAAAAAAAATCATACAAGTTGGTTATCCCACCCACTTTAAGTACCTGATGATATTTTCATAAGGAATGAAGTTTCATTGTGACGAAAGAGAATGAAGAGGGTGCCATTGAAAACTTATCATCAAGACCCCCCCCCCCCCCCCCTAAAAAACCTCATATATATATACTTTCACTTACGCAATGACTTTGATAATACACGGCTTCGGACAAATGTGTATTCCACTTTTCATACTTTCCTATGATTTACATATGTGATTTGGCAGCTTAAATAGGGCGTTTAGGGTGTGGTTTGATGCAAAAATGAGTTTAGTTCACATCATTATTTTTTTATTAAATGCTAAATATTTTAGAAGTATTTTTCAGATTGCATCAATAAATTTAATGGTTTTGCTTGAATTAAAATATGCTTTATTGCTGACATATTCATTGATTATTTAATTTTTGTTTTACAAATGCACATCCCTAGTTTTAATAAAATAAATACATTAAATATATTATATACGAGTATATATATAATGGGTAGAATTGCTAAAAACACATAAATATGCATTTAAGTATCAATTTCATTTTTTGAACTACATTAAAAGATAAAGCCACATTTTTGGCCACAATTAACGTTCCCTTGGCTCACATAAAAAAGTAAAGAACATATAGCAGACAAAATATCTCTGAGGCCACGATTGTGAATCCCAGCTGTGTAGCTGTCTATTGAACCAAGTGCTTGCTATTCACAAAAGCACGTGATTCCGTAGGACCCGTAGTGCACACTGTGCTCAATTCTCTGTTTAAAAAACTGGATAATATTCACAAAATGCCCATTTTTTCTTCAACCTGAAGTCCATCCTTTTTGTGTAAGCATGCATAATAAGGAAAACAACCATTTTGATAAAACTGATCTGGATTGGATCCCTTAAAGAATGTGGCTATGTTTTTATAGTTTCTTAAAAACATATGAAATCTTATTTATGTTTTTTATTGCTCGAAATTGCTTCCCTTCGCTGACGAGTTTATATGATTGTCTGTATATCAGGGCACCACAAATGTATATTTTCATACCATATCCTTGTACTTATCGATTACTTATATACTTACCATTATTTTCTACACCAACCAGCCTTATTACCCATACAAAGCCCCCAAAATTTGTATTCAAATCATAATAATAATAAACTCAAAGCTCATCAAAATGCCTTTGGGGTATCCTTAAAATGTTCAATTTTGGATAATATGTTTCTGGGTATGGGTATTAATGAAGTTACCACTTCTTCTTTTTCTTCTTTTGATATTAACTTAATGGTCTATTAAGTGAAGCCCTCAGGGAGCAAAGCTTGGTTTTTTCATTATTCTTCGTTGATTGAGGGTAAAATTCGAAGTTTTTATTCAAACACACACCTGTGGTCATAAACACACACACAAACACATATACACTCACACACAATGTAAGGCAACTGACCTCTTCATTTGAAAGGGGCTGTGCTTTATAGCCACAGGTTTATACTATTGTTCGTTTTATTCGAGGAGGACTGAAGAAGCTTAATAATAATTGCTGGTGTTCTTAATTCGAAAGAATGAACTGTGCACAAAGCAATGAACTACGTATAAATTTGCTTTTTAACTACTGTGCCCTATTAGGCATATTCCAAAATGAAGATGTACGAGCTGCTTGAGGATATGACGAGAAGGATAAAAAATCCATGGGCAAGTACCTTTTAAGAGTCTTAATTTGATTTATTTAGAATAAAAGATAGTTCCTATATAATTTATTACCGCTGATACTGGATTGAATCCGGTGTGGTGGACTGATATAGAAACTAAAAAATATATATATATCATGCCAATCTCCATTTTATATATTAATAACTAAAAAATATATTATTTTGTTCCGTTATTTATGGAAAAAATGTTCAATGGTTTTTTTGCTAATCGAGGATGCATCCGACAATATATACTAGAGCAATAATACATTTCCTTCAACTATAAATGATTTTTATATTAATATAATGAGTCACGAAGAGATGGGAAGGGAAGATCATACCACAAAGTGTAATATTGATGCATATATATATATATATATATATATATATATATGTTAGGACTTAATCCATATGGACATGCTGATCCACATCTTCCCCTACTTTGTTGTTATCATTACAAGAAAATAATATATTCAGTAGTCTCTAGAACAGTGGTTCCCAACTGGATTCGGCTCGTGGACCCCTAAGGGTCTTCGGGCACTTTCCGTGGACCTTGCCTCAATTTTGTCAAAAACGCGAACTTCAATTTCAATGCGAGACATCTGCGAAGTACAATTATATTTTATTTTTGACTTATATCCAGGCTTGTGAGCGTTCAGCTTTTTTTGCGTTTAGCGTTAAAAAAAATAGCGTTCCGTTCAATATTTTTGCGTTCAGCGTTCCGTGGACCCCCGGCAAGGCCTTCGTGGACCCCCAAGGCGTCCACTGGACCACTGTTGGGAACCACGGCTCTAGAACTTCTTCCTCTTTGTCTTTTTACATTGGTGACCCGTGTTTTTGAACATGCCCCGAAAAAAAAGTTCACCACCACTTCTAAAAGGAGAATTCGAAAAAAATGGATGAGTCAAACTTGACTATGGCCGTCGCGGAACTTCGTCTTCCAAGATTTGCGTCATCGGACGTCGAGGGTTAGTTCCGGCGGATTGAATTGGATTTCGCATTGAGGGGCATACGCAACTCTAGGCGTTCTTATATATATATATATATATATATATATATATATATATATATATATATATATATATATATCTATATATATATATATATATATATATATATATATATAAAGAAGACAAGGTGAACACTTTTGTTTGCCTGCTTATCCATTTACCTTACTCCTTGAGCATATATTTGGTTATTCTTTCCATCCTACTATTGCAAAATAAAGGCATTACGTCCATTGGTCTCATTCATCTGATAAATAATAATGATAGGCACTGCCTGAATTAAACTATTTCCCCCCTTTTATACATGTACGTAAGTTTACTCCCATTGCCAAAAGAAAATTGAAGTAATTTACTTTTAATGTCCATGTAATCAAATGAAAGTTATTACAATGATTTTGTGTGTGGTTGTATGAGGGAGCTAGTACTCGCATTTGGTCGAGGCCGTGATTATATAAATAGTACATACCTATATATTGTGTGTATTTAGACAAAGCAATTTATTTAGTGAATGCCTCATTTAAATATACATTTTCTCTGTCTGAAGGGTTTTTTAAATTGATTAAAGAGAAAACGTTGAATCACTAAATCTTAGTCGTATACTTAAGTTTGATGTTTTGGTGCCAAGCGTTTGTGGGTTCATGTTTTATAATTTCGGTTTGCTATAATACTATCGTCTTAGATTAAGAATGGTTACATATAAATAAAGTATTCTTGTTGTAACAGTTGATTAGAATATGTTCGTTTAGATCTTAAATCAGCCACACAGCACAGGAACTCAATCCGATTGTGAGACAGTAATAAACTGCCTAGAAGCTGTCCTTCATAAGTTATCAAAATAATAATAAATTAGCAATATAACTTTAAAAATTATCTTGAAACATTTTTTACAACAAACTTTCTTTGAAAAATATCATATCTAAAATAGGAATAGAAGTATCAAGCTACTAATAGTCTTTTCCAAATTGAAAACCTTTCATTTCTCTAACTTAATAATATCAAAAACTCCTTCAAATTTGCGTATAAAGAAACCGTGAATCACTCAACTAGATCCTACATATTTAAAATACTGTGCAAAAAATACTTTGACAACTAAAGTCAATGATAATTGCAATTTTTTAAGTTGCATGGCTAAAGAAAAGAGTAAAAAAATGCTAAAACAGACTCAAGAGTCAAAGTATTACAATTTTTTATTTTGTTTTTCAAATTATAATATTTTTGTAATGAAGTGGCGTTAATTGAAGAATTTTTCAAAGGTATCAAAAACCATTTTTTCTGCCTGATCTCCTTCCTTTTCGATACCTCTTTATAAATCAGCTAATTTGTTAAATTTTACTTTAACAACTTAAAAAAAGATAAATAGTTACAATATTATTTCCAATGAGACAAGTTTCAACATATAAAATCCAAGAGTTATTTTGGGTCCCTGGTATGGTCATAGTTGAATGTTTTCCTGTGATTCATGAACCTCCTTATAAAATTCTTGGCATGTTTTGCATCTAAACCCACCTTTGAAAATATTCATTAATGGGAAGGGTTCCTTTATTTCACAATGAACAATCACCTGACCTCCAAACAAACAAAATACAAGTTAGTGTAGTGAAGAACAATGACTCTTAAATCTTTATTTCCATGTATCGATGTGATCGACCCCTTAAAAGCCACATGATAATAGTCTCATAGATGCCATTAGCATACTCCAATATGTTTCCCTCCATTTAGGCGGGAAATCCTTTTTCTTTCTTCGAGTTGAAGGATAATTATAAATATCAATTTTACAAACCACAAATTTCCTTTTGAAAGAGGACGGAAGTCTAAAAATTAAAAAAAATAAGGATCGTTTTTGGATGGGTGGTGAACTTTCACTAGTCTATACATTTGTCTTGTATGTTGTAAGGAGTCTCCTCTTCACTAAACAAGTGAATTGGTCACGGATTCCATATATGGAATAAACATACGCAGACTTTATCTCGATTTGATTCACATTTACATGCATATGTACAGTATATTTGTAGAGGAGATAACGTTTGAAAGTGTTATACAAGAATAAATATCTCAAGGATGACATCATGTATCTATTTACTCATAATTTTAAAATGTATTATCATTTGTTACCCAAACAATGACCTCAATGAGAGGATCAAAATGATTTTGAAACAATTGTTTTTTATAAAACACATAGACATTTGAAAAGTATATAGGGCCCTGTTTTCACATTAAAAACAGTCATAGTGTAAAAGAAGGAAGTACGGAGCTTTATGATATAATAATTCACTCGATGAAAGGCAAATGAAAAAGCATAAAATATCTACCAATTTGTCCGCATGTTCGTGTTCCAAACTATGTTTATTATTCCAGCTGTTAGTAATCCTCCTCCGATCACCTTGTTTTTTAAATTGGTTTTGGTACCGTCTAACTAATATGTTGTGGTCACTATGTGATGTACCCTTAGATAATATAGAGTGCTGAAGTAACATATGGTAGCGATGAATATCGGGGCATTTATTAGTTTTCCATTGTTGGAGTAGATAGTGACAGAAAGAAATAAAGAAAGTGGGAGTGTTCATATTTTTATCATGAAATGAAGAGTTGGCATATTAAATCAACGTTTTTCACCCTGTCGTGGCATAATAATATATGTAAGTATGTTAATCCCATAATCGTCACACCGAGACTGAGTACGATACCCAAGGATTAAAGAAAACACTGGATAAAAAAGTACAAAATATAATTATATGTCCACAAAAAATCTGCGACTAACAAGAAGCTAGAAGGATATATATCACGGTACAAAGAAGACCAGAGGCTAAATCAGGGATGGGCAAACTCTTTGACTTGCGGGCCGCTATGGGCTATAAAAGTTGAAAAATGGTCCACAGCAGTACATTGATTGTCCACTTTCCTTTTCTTTGGTCCACTCATTTTTTTACAGAAGGGCTCAAATGGCAATGAGAAAATTCAAGAGAAAAATAAAGAGTAAGGTTTGGTCAAAATGTCTGTGCGCCATCTATTGGTGAAACGCGGTATTGTATGGACGAGACGTAATGAATGATTTATGAGCAATATTATTTTATACTAATAATAATTTCACTACGATACAGCGAGTTGTTTGTTCGACGGAATAAAACCTAACAAACTACGACACTGCGAATAACTAGCAAAGTAGAAGGAAGAAGGATATAGATCACGGTACAAGGTAAATCAAAGATCAGTTTTACCAATTTAGAGTTGTCAGCACTCCCCTCTAATTAAATAACCCATTAGTTTGCCAATGACATCATCATTTCATACGAAATCTTCCAAAGTTATATCCCTCCGCCCATAAGGCCTTAATGTGGCTACCAAAAGTCATAATAATAATAATAATAGATTGTTATTACTCATGTAAAGATCATTGAGAAGGACATGCCTAAAAATAGGAAAGAAGAAAAGTCAAGACACAACGGTAGTAGTCGTGGTTAGGCTAATGACGAAATCGTTTCTTCCTTGGGTCTTGAAAGGTTATAGAGGAGCCCTTAATTGCTAAAGGAAGATGTGTGTGTGTGTGAGGAGAAGAGGGATCACATCGTTAATGATAAGTCATTAAGGAACCTTGAAGACGATCTTAACGACGAAAGATGTAAAAAAGGGCATCTATTGTTTTTTATCTCTCTCACATATACCTATATACACACATTTGAGAGTAAATTGGATCACTTCCAAAAATATTTTGCGGATCTCTTTTGAGGTGGGGCATCATCCCCTCTGCATATATTTACATCTAAACAGAAGGCTGCTTATATATTCTTGGTGCATCCACACACATATAAAATAATATATATTGATGCTCACTACCAAAAATAAAGCGGCAAAAATAGAGAAATTAAAGGCAAGTTACTCAAACATTTTTATAGATCAAAATTAAGATTAAATAATAGTAATAATTCAATCACATGGCATTCCATCCCCTGAAAGGCCTTTGAGAAGTATTTAGAGATAAGGACATAAGTCACGTGATGTCGTGAATTTTATAACCATCAATCTTTTATAACGAATAAATATCATCGATGGATGAAAGTTGTTTTAATATGTTTCATATATATATATATATTATATATATATATATATATATATATATGTATATATATATATATGTATATATATAATATATATATATATATAATGACAAAACATAAGAAAATAATTTAATTGTGTAAAATGTATCAAACCACGAACATAAATACTTATAAAATAAGAGAAGTTTCATTTCTTCCATTGAAATAATTAATTCGTAACCATAACCATAATAGTTATTGAAAGAATACTTATTATTTATAAATATTACTCCTTGTATCAAAGGAACACATCCCGTTAATACTTTTTGATGGTGAGTACGGAATCTTTTAAATCATCAAACAACAGCAAAGGACTGTTTTGTATGAAGAAACACATCCTGAAACCTCAAGCATTTGCAATACTTTTTTAAGGACCATTATGATACACAAGCTGACCACAGATTGGTTATTTCATTTTTCTATCCAGTAATGAGGCTTATGAGTGCACCATTATTTTTGTCTTAGAATACAGGAAGTGCTTCTCAAGTTACTTATTGCAATCCCTATTCATCATGATGGCCATATATATGGTCAGGTCTTATATAGGGTATCGGATTTCAGTCACTGGTCAATGCTTAAGAAATATAAAGATAACAAAAGCAAGACGTAAGAGGAATATAGATGAACTTATATCCAACGAACGTTCAAAATAGCTCAGTTTTTCGTATCAGAGACCAAACATGCAAAAAATATTTATAAATTGAATGGTTTACAATGTTGGCAGCACCTCCTCAATGATTGGAGCTAAGTTCATAATAACAATAAGAATATATGTATATAGAGTGCGTTTAAAAATGGCGGGAAAATCAAGGTCATCATTGAATGTCAAATGTATCGAGAAATGGTTTGAGTTCAATAATAATGAAAATGGCTATTAATTTTCGAAATGTCAACCCTCTACAGCCATCACATGCTCCAATCGGGGGCGAAAGGCGGCACAGGCCCTGATAACGGTGACCTCGGATGTGGAGGTCCACTCCTCGTTGACCGCATGGCTTCAACATTTGGATGATGGGTTCTGCATACCCTTCTCTATAGATCACCCTAAAGCCCATCATAGTCCATGAGGGCTAGGTCTGGGGCGGAGTGTGACCACATTGCCAAGGTCGAAAATCTATTAAATTGTTTTTACACCACTCCTGAACTTTTTGGCATTTTGACTACATTGCTCCCCTTCTATACTCCTTAAATTGAAACATAAACTTATTAAAAATACTTTGTTTATTATGATCACCTTATTGACAACACGGTAATATTAAGCTATAACATTTTTTTGCTATGGTTCTAAAACTTTTAAAGTCATAAAGAATTCAGCAAAAGATATTTGTACTTAATCAAAACCTTGTTAGTCTTATTCTTTTGTGGGTTTTTAATGTGAAAAGTAAAATAAAGAAAACCAATACTTATTTTTTTGGAACTGTTGAACTCCCTTTTCCTTTTTTATATATCGACTGCGTTGTCCACGCTTTCCTTCTAGGCTCATTTGTATAAAAAGTTTACTATTGATCCAGTTTTATAAATCACCGCTCATGTCAATATTGGTCCTTTGAGGAAATAGGAAATATGTTGAACAACTATAATATTATTTATTTTCATTTTGGAGGCACAATCCTTCCGTATTAAAATGATTACAAAATTTGACGTTTAATAGATTTGATTAAAGTAAAATAGGGCCTATGTAGTTTATCAAAGTGACTTCCGATACAAAGTTATCAAAGATGATTCACATATTTCTTAATGAAGGAATTGATTCAAAACGAAGACATATTGTTGCAGACTCATCCTCGTTTGATGGTCCAAATCATTAGGCATTCTTTTTATTTGATTAAATGCTATATGGTGTTGAGTTTGTATATCTATTTAATTATTTGCCCCAATGAAATATATTGTCCGTCCTTCTGCCCTTTGTTAAAATACACAAATTTAAACAAATGATATGTAAAATATAAAGCAAGAGTTGGAACTTCTGGTATATATATATATATATATATATATAACCAAGGTTCAACCTTGACAAAGGGAAAATCTTTCAAGAAGTAGAAAACATAAGACCCCATGAAAACAAAATTAATAAAATAACATGTTTTGATATCATTGTCTGTATGGGCGAAAGTCATCATGGAACTTTATGCAAAAAAGCAGTTTTAGTTGCGTAGGATATCTAATGATTTAATAATAAATGATTATTTTAATGATTGCCCATCAAAATATTATTAAACAGTCTTATAGATTTGCAGTTCACATTTATACGAACAATAAGGCTTTTTAATGAACGGTAACCGAATATATGAATGGTTCAATTTGGAATATGTTTCTTCTGCTGTGAAGCAGTAGGAAAACCATAGCACTTCCTCGTGGAATGCTTCCAACTTGGGGGTCATATTAAATTATTTTATTTCGCAATTTAACTTTCCATTTAAGAACATTTTTTTTAAACTATCGGTACACTTCAAGAGCATGTATATATATCACAACAAAAATTTAAATTTAATTCTAGGAATTAAGATAAAATAAAGTAGTCCTTTCCCTTTATTATCGAAAATGTTTTTACATGTGTCTCTATATAAAATAAAATTAAAAGTGTGTCAAAGTATTGCATATGATATTTACCTTGAAATAAATGGTGTTGTGCATTAAGGGCATGATTTCGACACCTGAGTATGATGCGTTTTTTAAAACCTTAGTGTAAAACTCAATGAAATAATTATTAATTCTTTAATTTTTAGCCATTAAAATATGGACTGCAAATACATCGAACGAGTAATTAATATTCAGAAACAACTCTGTAAATATCTTTGATTATAAATAAAGTCAATGATCATAAAATATATTCATATCCAGTTTTAATACATATCAGATAATCGGGAATATTATCTCAAACTTAAATGGAGTAATTCTAACGTTATAACAAGTATTTATATCAAAAATATGTAACATGTAAATAACTATATTTGCACTTACAAATTGTAAAAAATACATTGTTTAGTTTCTCTTTATGTTATAGTTTGAAAAAATGTATTATATTTAATTATACTTTAATTAATGGTTTTAGCAAACATTTATTATCGGTGAATTTATAAGGATTCATTCATTCATATTCATATAAGAACTAATTTATTTTGCTCCTTTTTTATATCTATTAGTTAACTTTATGTATAAATATATACCTTTAGTACTTAGGATTAAAAATTTATTTGAACTATAATTTCCTGTCATTGACTATTTTAAGTATATATATTATTATGATTCCAGGTCCTCAAAGCCACTACATCCCCCGCCGCACCCCTGGCGGTGGGTATACGAAGGAATACGGATTCATCGACTTGCCCAAGGGTAGGCCGACGTCTCTTCATCACGGAGGACTGTCCAGGGATTGGATCCCAAGCACGGAGGTGATCAGGAAGAGGATTTGGAGGATGAGGATGAAGGCATTCCACCGCCTCCGCCACAGTACAGCTCCGGTACATCGTGCTCCAAGGATTCCTCCGGGAGTAACAAGAGCAGGGACTCAGGGATTGACTCCATTGAAAAGTCAGGTAAGCATGCTGCTTCGGGGGGGATGAGATGGTGGCTTCATGTGTTTAATCGAAATATAATATAGAGTCCTGAAGCAATGTATGCTAGTGTTGATTATCGAGGTATTTGTTGGCTCTCCAAAATTGGGGAAATACAGGCATACCAACAACAAAAGAGTGAGTGAGACTTCATATATATATATATATATATATATATGATAAACTTTTCCGTGAAAAGTAGTGTGTGATGATGTCACATCATTCTCCCTTTTTCTAGATTTAAAAATATAAAGCTTCACTCTTTATCTAATCCATTCTGCCACTGGCTTTCACCAACAATGAGTAATTACAAATACCCCGATATTCAGCGCTACCACACGTTTCTTTTATAATCTATATTCTCAATGGTTAAATTCTATACAGAAATAACTAATAAGCTAGCATTAACTCTCCTAAAATACTTTTAATGAAGTTAAATGAGATAAAAATTAATGATTAACAAAATGAACGATAATAAATATCTAACAAACAAATGAACATTTTTGAACGTAATGCTGTCACAGAATTTGTGTATGTGAATGCATATAAGACTAATAAGCCATAGTTATCTTTTATAAAAAATATTTTTATGGATAAAATAATATTAAATGATTTATTTAAATGTGTCATCATGATAATAAACTATTAGGAAATAAACAGATATCATAGAGCATTTAAAGAAACAATTATCCTACATAATTTGTGTAAAGGTATACAAAAATAACTAATTAGCTAGGACCACTGGTCTAAAAACATTTCATATATTGAACAATATAACATAGTCTATATTAACATTTTGATCAAGTCTAATAGATGGCAAACTGTACAGATAAGTAATTCACTTTTCGGGAGAAATGCTGCCATAAAACTTGTTTAATCGTGCAGAGAAGAGACTAATGAGCCATGATTTTCGAGTTTCAAAATATCTTATCTTAAAATATAATAAATTAATCAAATATAGGTCCGGAAGAAAGTCCATCAAAAATGAAATAATCAATTACGAACAAAGAAAAAGTTTTAAACGGATTGGTGTCACAAAATTTGTTCGTATAATTGTTTGTCCTTTTTTATAAATCTGTAGTTCTTTACTGGTGCTCAACAGGATATTTTACCGTTGGCAATAAGAGCTTTGACTTGCTGTGCTGTTATTCATGGTGGCGTTTAATAGCATTGATATAAATGGGATTGTACCCCAAGATCTTCTTATTACTAATTTGTAATGTATACCCATATTTATTTATAAATAGCAATTCTTGTCGTAGATTTTGTTTAAAAAGTACATATATAGATGGCTTTGTAACCCCAAAACGTACATATAATTAGAAATAATGAAGAAGTTTGTCAGCACATATAAATACTTCCTAAGTTCAGCAAAGTTCAATGGGTATTAACTATGTATGTAGCTAGTTTGGGGGTACGACAATAACAACAAATCTATTAGTGTATCCTCACTTGTCTCAGGAAGTCTATGTGGGTCCTCAATCAATCCTTAAATTAAAGCCTGCAAATTAGAGAGGAGTAAGGGTTTACCTAATTGCAGTCCATGACCCCTTGCATACCTTATTGTACATACAAAATGGCTACCATCCTTGTTTTTTATCTCCCCTCTATCAAGGTCGCTCTGGCATGGATTTAAGCACCACCCCCACCAAGTCCGGAGAACCATCATCTTCCTCCCACGTTGCAAACAGTAAATACGGACCCGCGTCTCGGATCTAGTCATTTATCGCCATCATCGCACGCCGTCCCACAATAAGAAACTCTGGCGCCGCTCGGATCATTGCATTAGTGACATCATCGATGAGTTCCCAAACATCTGGAGTGAAATGAGGGTAAGGAGGGTACTCTTGGATTCTTATTGAGCCTATAATTGACCGTTTTGAATGTACAAAATATAAAACTATGGGTTAGCGTTTTACCGATCGGAGATAGAAAGGAAAAAACCGGCTGTTAATTTATTATATGTAAGGATAAAGAACTTTGGTATTATTCTACTAAGTATCTTTTCACTCGTGGCTGTTGAGAAACGATCATACATTCATAATGAAGAATATTATCCTTCAAAAATACTAATTGCCTCTTTTTCATGAGCCTACATCCATAACGTCATACTCGAATCCTTTGAATGGACTCCTCCTGTTCCAACTATTAATATTAATTGAATACAGCAACTGTTCATGCTCATAAACATAATGAATATTTATTTGATTTACTCATATTTGCCGAATAATGGAGCATCACTCTAACTATCGGACGTAGAAAAATAATGTAAACAGAGAAATCAAATTAAAAATTATTTGTTATGTGTCTCCGATAACAACCATTTTTTTACTCTAATTATATGATAATCGACATAAATACATTCATATGGTAAGGATTTATATCATGCAGTCTCGAGGAACAAGATCTTCTGGTATTATCATGTATTTATGGTTGTATTTTTTTTAAATGCCGTTGAAATAATATAAAAACCATCCGCAATCAACCATCCGTTTTTCGCTTTTTCTGGTTAAAAAGGTAAAAAAATGTAACATCAATTGATGATGTAGCTTTCGAGGATGAATTAAAAGTTTTATGAGTATTACCTATACCAGACACAATTAAAACTTTTAGAAGATTTATTGAGGCCATGAGCGGCATTTTTTGATGGGCAAATAATTTCATTATGAGAGCATCTATAAGATGCCAAAGAATCACATTTGGTCAACGTTTATCTTGCGTGTTTAACAAAATGATACAAAAGTCGTCGTTCTTACAGATGTAATTGAGTTCTTAGCTTTAATTTTTTATTAATATTATAAATATCCCTGCAAGGAGAGCTTTTTAAAGATTAACCTCAGAAATATTAGGGTGGAGTCCTTATTCAAATATGCCATGCTCAGGAAATGATTCCATGTCTCTTCCGCCCATCATCAAAGTCATCATCAGTCTTTGAATTTATATTTAATTTTATATTTGTTATATATCTCGAGGGAATCTCGTGTTGGTTCTTTTTTTGTATGTATAATGCTTAAGGCACCTCCATGACTTCAATTAAGGACCATTAGGGAGAACGTGTTTGATGCATGAATTCACTTTCTTGGCCGTCACTTAAGTATTTTTAAGCATATATATGATTTCCAAGAGCTACGGATAAATTATATTTTTGTGAGTATCTTTCCTTTGGTAGAAAACTAGCTTCATGGGTAAGGGTGACGCAGTCTCAATGATATGGGAGTGCGATAGCCGTGTACATTAAGGCGATTTCAACTCTCAATGTTGGGGGCGCAGGTTCGAGTACTCCCGAGAGGGGATGGTCATTTGTGGTCTACCTCATATATGATAAGATCCTAGGTTCGAGTGACTAATTTAATGCTATAAAGCTTAATTTATATGCAGTCGGATGCAATTTTGTCGAACCCAATAGGCAAAAAATGATACACATCATTTTTCAGTTGGTCACACATGTTTCCCCTTTTCTACGTCTTATCGTCTGAGTGAGTATGATCCAATCATCCAATTATTGGCATCTATGACAAACTGAAGCAGGATAGTATAATGATTCTCAACACATCATCCTTTGGTATTTGATACGTTGAGGGCTATAAGGGATGGCAGTACAAAAGATGATGAAAGTCCGTATTTAATTTCATATTTTTTACGCCATATATTATAAACATTTCATTTGGTAAAACATTAAAGTGGCCCTCTTCATATATATATATATATATATATATATATTTATTTATTTATTCTTTACAAAGACTCATGGTTCCTGAAGTATGATCATGAGTGTGAAAGATGATACGTGGTTAAGCAACCACCAATATTCATATATACATATTTGAATGACTCTTATAAGACGTGATGATATGTGATTCCCTTCACATTCTGTATATGATGACAAATGCCTTCTTTCTACATTCTAGCAATATTCATAGTCGTTGTTTTTTTTTTTTTTTATGCTTTGGTTCTATGGGTCTTATGCCCTATTTCATATGCAAAATTGGATTTAATTTACGTGGGTTGTCTGTCCACCACGGCGATTCTCTCATCAACACCTCTGCGGACAGACTTTAATTTACACGACTCTTTTACATGTCTGTATGCTTAAGTTTTGAGTCAACAAGAGAAGTAATCACATTTAAAAAAAGAAGGTATATTTATTATGTTGTTGTTTTTATTAAATAAAAAGGGTCAAATATTTCAGTCATATTAGAAAAAGACTTTTCTCCAGATGCATTATTTATACTTTTGAAAGTCAAGAAGGATTTATTTCTTGAGAAACCGTTGTTCAGACCTTTTTTCATAACCATAATTGATTATTCTGATTTGGGATCTTCATACATGTCTGCATTGCTATATGTTTGTCAGTCATATTCTATAAATATATAACGTGACGTCATAGGTGATTTAAATGATTGTTTACCTTTAGGCAAATGATTTTCTTTGATGAATATAATTAAATAAAAGCACAAATCCGCTTAGTAATCCGGGGAATAAGCGGTGAGTCCCTCAGTCATATAAAAATAAACATTAGAAAAACATAAATCAAAGCGGATATTACATCTGACGTCACGATATAGGTGCATACATTGGGATTGGAAATGTTCATATAAAAATTAATTTAATTCTTTGAATATATATTCAATCTCAACGTTACATATATTTCTCTCTCACAAAGTCAAGGGTACCAAATATTTATATTACAATTGTAGTAGTCCATATACTAATAATTACTTATAATAATTGGATCCTGTGTTGAAATAATCACAGTTTTTCAATAATATAAGAAGAAATAATATGTTCATATACGCGTCAATACCTTTAAAAATGGTTTATTTTTCACTACCCCTGGATTCTTGCTGAGGATCCACAAGTATGTATGTGAATAGTATCAAACGGCTTTTTCTTTCGTTGAGTGAACACGTGTTTAATGAGAGCGTTTTGTTAAATAAAAGCACCTGCTAAAGGAAAAATATGTTGCTCCATTTATGCAATGAAATCCCGGGTGGTCAGTCCACCTCTAAAAATGGAGAAAAAACAAGAAATAAATATAATGATGTAGTTCAAATATGGCCTTGAAGCATAGCATCTTTGATTTGCTTTGGAACGTGAAGATTCAGTGTATGAAGTGATCTACTATCTCAAGCCATATGTATATATTATAGGCATTCCCAAGTAAATCATGCAGAAGAACTCCTGGCTCTATCTCCACCTACTCCTTGATGATATCCCTAACTGATATCCATAAAGAGGCCTTGTGTCTCATATAAATATATATTTATGTATCCAACGCTTCAACAAGTATTTAATGGATATACAGTATTTATAATGGAATAAATACAGCTTTAAAAATATCAATATTGTAGGCTTCCTCTTTTTTCAAATAAAATGTAGACTTTTTTTCTAATAGTGCCTCTATTCATTGTGAAATTCAAGGCTCGTATTCGAGGAAGCATATTGGATATGGTCAGAAAATTTTTTTTCAATAGCAAATAAATTTTATTCAATAAGGAATAATATTCACAAACACACAAAAAATGGCGAAAAGTTTGGTTAAAAACATGTATGTATTTCAGACCTATAAACGTATAAAAATACAATAACGGTAAATCAACCAAGAAATGTTTTGGTTAATTTAATACGAAAATAGGGTGCGATAGCCGTGCGTGCTAAGGCGTGTTCAACTCTCAATGTTGGGGGCGCAGGTTCGAATACTCCCAAGAGGGGATTTTTAGTCTACCTCATTGATAAGATCCAAGGTTCGAGTGACTAATCATAATGCTACAATGCTTATTTATATCCAGTCCGATGCAATTCCGTCGATCCATATAGGCAAAAAAAAATACTAGTTTGCTACCTCATTCTTCAGGAAAAAAAATCCGAAACTTGTAGGTCGACTTATATAACTGAAGGCACAATCCTTATGGAGACAATATATATAATAATAGTATGAAACTTGCAAATACCAAAACCGGTTATGCAAAACTGTTTGTTTTGATTGCATATATGTAAATTTAAGTACTGCATTAAAGTCAAAGAAAAATGAATAAGATTGCACATAAAAAGAGTTCTTTTTTACTTTTTAAAAGGATGATTTCATTGTAGAGAGTTGAGTCAATTTATTTCTCCATTGAATGGAATGTTATTTTTTTTTTTTTGCAAATATACTTTTTCTTGAAAATCATAAATTAATTATTTTTTCATACCCTATTTTCAATTAAGGTTCCGCCAAATTAAGTTAATTCAAACTACTTTACTTTCAAAATATTTATGCTTTTTAATATTCGATCAATATATTTCAACAAACTCTGTTTTTATTTTCCGTATCATAGACTGGATAAAAAAATATTTCAAACTTAATAATATTTTTTTGATCTACGTTCCTCTTATTTTAGGATGCATAAAAAGTTCTAATTTAATTATATCTGTTCTATATCTTGCATCAGTCCTAAATAAAATTGTTTCAACATTTTTTGCATTTCGATCATACTCTTTATGTTTTTAATATTATTTTTCTGTAATATTTAATGGCCAATTTTGACCAAAACAGTAGACATGTTCATGGAATGCGAATTCTTAATAGAAAATAGTTGAAGTTAATCAACGTCAGCAAATAAAGTCAAAATGTATATCAGTTCATTAAGTAAAACGTAGTTTTTTGGGGATACTCGTCTCCAGGGTGAGTACCCCAACGTAAATAATATATTTACCTCCGCCGAAGGAGGTATTGTTTTCACTGGGTTGGTTTGTTGGATCCTAGGTTGATTCGCTACAGCAGGATAACTCAAAAAGTACGAAACGGATTCAATGAAACTTTGTGGAGTTGTTTGAAATGCCAAAAGGAACAAGTGATTAAATTTTGGCATCTCTGAGTGCAGAATTAAGATGCCAAATGAGCTAAATACTAATAAATATTTCAAGTTAGCCTACTCTGCCAATAGATGTCGCTGTGCTGTGAAATCAGGTGCCGGGAGCGTCTTCCTCTCGGAATTTCCGTCGAGGGGAACCCTCTCCCGTCCCTCTACGCCGCCCCAGTCGTGAAAAATCCGCCTCGGAAGGCTCATAAGGACCCTGTGACGGCGGAGGTTTGCACTCTCTGAGTGTATATATGCCCTATTTGTAAATACAATTAAATACTTTGTTTGATTAAGAATTTAGTAGGGAAGTCTAGCAGATAGAAATCAATTTCAAAATGATTTCTCTCACTTTATATAATGATTCTATTATTTAAGAAATAGAAACCAAATAAATTCATTACCTAATATTCTTATTCAGTTCGAGTTCAGTTTTTCTTATAAATAAAACCATTGTTTCATCATTGTTTTTCATAGAATGATGGTCTATAAAAACTCTTAAAGCCTTAAAGGATATGATAAGACCTGAATTTATCATTTGAAAATAATCTGAAAAAATTGAAAAATATTTATTTTTCTTCTTTAAAAGCATTTTTATGTTATTTGGATCAAAATCAACTTGCTATCCAATGGTGAACTTCAAAATGTAAAATAGTTTAAACACAGCAATGAATTTGTTACTCCTTCATTGCATTTTTCATTGTGTCAGAGATGATTTTAGTCAAAAATATAGAAACATTTAGACCGACATGGAGATTAGTCTCCTTCATGGTACGGACATTCTCATAAATAAAATAGTCTGGCGTTTACTCCTTTTCTTCGTACAAACGACAAATAGAACTGTGAACTTTTCCAATTTTGATAAATTTCTATATAACCCATTTGGCCGCTGACAATTTTTGATTTGATTTTTCAAATTTATAAATCCCTGATAAATGATTTCTCATGAATACCTAGTTTAAACTGACAATGTGTTGATAGGTTTCGCCAATCTGTTTTCATAACGCTCATGTTGCTATTTGTGGACACCATATGTATTGGCACAACAATATTGGTGGTGGGGCCGTTGAGGAGTTATTCTTTATATTGCCTTCCTTTAATGCTTTTTTTGATATTTTACAATAGATCAGAAGGATCATAATTATAGTACAATAATGAATAATCGAAAGATCTTGAGTTTTTATCCAAAGTTCTCTAAGAAAATAGTATATACTTGGTTGGATTTCAATAGTGCTAAGGTTAATTAGGATTTATGACATATTCTGAATGTGTTGAGCAATTATCCCGCTTGAGCTATGTATAACCTCTAATTAAATCGTGAAATGTCAACTACTCTAAGGCTTGTTTCCTCATGAAGACTTCCGACTTGAAAAAAAGAGAGAAAGACCGGTTTTCAGGTAGCAATTAAAAAAGTGACTCCCAAGACTCATTATCACTTTATCATTCATCTTCATTAAATAGAGAGACCCTGGAATTACTTAATTACTCTCCTTGTGTTTTTCTCTTATACAGCCCTAACCGCAAACTAAAGACTTTTATGATCTTTTATGCTGTTTTCGAAAAACATTTTGCATTATAACTTTATGCTCGATGAAGAATGTTTTCCTGCAAGGGGCTTTATTTTTTTAACACTCTATGGCGATAACATGATGGCCATTTTTGAAATAACTATGTAAAAAATCATTTATCTTCTTTTGACGTTAACTCAATGTATCGAATACATCTAAATAGAGCATTAATTTATGGCACCCTTAGATGTGGACTTTTTATTAGAAATAATATGTTTAAATATTGTTTTATAACCTTGTACAGCAATCTTTGTATTCATCAGATGGTTGCTGAAAAACAAGGTATAGTTGGAAATCTTGGAAATTTCTTCTTCCAATACTAAAATTAGTTCCTCAATGTGATCGGTTAGAAGCTTTTTAGGTTTCTAAATATGATCAGAAAATTAATGCATTGGAACATCAATAAATAGATGTAAAATTTGAAGGTAATAGAAATATTAAATATATAGAACTTTTAGATTAAGTAATAATGGCTCCCAAACTTAATATATTTTTTGATTGGACTTTTTCTGAAAGCATGATTAAATAATGAAATACTATTTTAAGATCTTTGTAAGTTTAAAATAGAAATGAATCGTTTACTATTATGAAAAGCTGGACTTTATTATTTGTTGTTTTAATCTTTGTATTTTTATTTATGAAAATAGAAGATAATTATTCGAATTTATACCTACAACCTTTAAGAGCTATTATATGATACAGTAGTCAAAA
>CP045891.1:30464191-30492691 GCA_013387185.1 Caligus rogercresseyi
ATTTATGTACTGTTTTTACGCAACTATGTACTAGTTTTATGCTTATTTATATCTAGTCGGATGCAATTCTAGTGAACCAAATGGGCCAAAAAAATCAAAAAATATATAGCAACTCTTTAGGTAAAAATTATGTATATATTGTAATGAAATAGGTACAATTCAAAGTATTTTCACGTACATCCACTCCCATAAAAGCACTTAATGCTCTACTTACTCTATCTTGCTTATAATCAATCAATTTTAATTGCAGAAGCACACCCATTCTATATATATTCATCCATATATTCTGGCCAATCATGTAATCTGATACCCATGCACTAACAAATGATATAAATATTTTTGTTGAATGGATCTACTAATGCTTAGGTTGTATGTAGATCATAGTGGGTGTAGTTGATTGAATGGTCCAATATTACAGGTGTACTTATTTTACCATTGTATAAAAAATAACTGTGAATGACATCATCCTTATATGTATAAAGAATATTACACTTTTTCATATAAAAACAATATGGAAAAACTAGAGTGTGTACCTTTGCAATTTCCACTCACGTATTACATCAATGCATGGCAAAATGTACCAAATTCGTTAAAGTTTGGAAAATAAGCAATTAATCGAAAATGAGCCTGAAAATCGCAAGGATCCTCAATTTAAGGCCAATATTAACCCCTATATCTGTGGTAAGTCCTGTCGTTTTTTCGGCGATAGAAGCGTGTTGTTTTTGTAGTTATTCCAAGAATGCTTAAGTATGTATGTATCTTAAGAACGTGATCTCTGTTATCGAGGCCTTGGCGAAGAGTGTGTCTTCTGATAGAGAAAGGGCTCCTTATTTTAATAGTAACAAACTATGCACTTGCATTCATTAATAATCAGAACATCCTTCTCCAAGAGCATTACATTTGTCGGCCTATATACAGTAGTATATAGTAGTAGTACTCAGTCGTACCGCTTTTCGGGGATTTTCAATGACGAACTCCGGCAAACGAAAAATCTGCTCTCTTGGCAATATGGACAATCCTTGTATTATCCTATACCTTCCTTCAAAAGAACTGTTAAAGCCGTCGAACTGTTAGAAAAGAAGCACTTAATTTTTGTAGATTTGAACTTATATCTCTCCTATATTGTCTAATAGGCTACTAATATAGTATTTTTTAAATTTATTCTAGCCTCATTCGATCTTCTTGACAATTTCCTAACACTAAATATATATTATATATAATAATAATCCCAGTACTGAAAAAGGGCAAGCCGCGTAAAGAACCCTCTAGCTATAGACCTGTCTCACTCCTTTGTGCCATCTCAAATTGACCGAGCGGGTACTTTATAATCAACTCGTGACCTACGTCGAAGCTTCTTGTAAACTCCCACAGGAACAACACGGCTTCAGAACTGGACGCAGTGTCGACACTGCCCTTGCAACTCTACTGTCCAACGCTGCTAAGGCTTGTGATCGTAAATTAAAGGTATGCATTGCTGCCTTCGATTTTTCTGCGGCCTTTGACCTTTTGGAAGCAGATATACTTCTGGCCAAGCTCCAATGGATGGCAGGGCCCACCAAAAAGCTGATGCTCAGCTACTTAACAGGAGGGCGACAGCAGGTGAATTGGAACGGCCAACGGTCCAATTTCCTGAACATAAAGTACGGCGTCAGACAGGGTTCTGTGCTTGGCCCCCTACTTTTCATTCTTCTCACGGCTGACCTACCTGATTACCTGAGAGTAGCTGTCAATCCAGAAGCTCAGCTTGAGGTACTGCTATATGCCGACGATACTTCTATTGTCATCTCGGCTCCATCCTGGGAACAGGTCGACTTCGCTATGGGCTCGGCATCGAAGGCCTTGGAGGCGTACTCTAATATCAATGGACTCCACCTAAACGTTGGGAAAACCCAAACGTTACGTCTGGGTGCTCCAGACACTCCTTCGACCGCTACACTCGACCTTCTGGGGGTAACTGTTAGCAGGAACCTGACATTTGGACCCCACCACGAAAAAATTATTCAGAATGTCAGGAAACGAATCGGAGTCATCCGCCGGCTCTGCACTACGGTATCGCGAGGGCCACTGCTGACCGAGATAGCTAGAGCCATAGTTATCGGGAAACTTCAGACGTCTGCTTGGGTGACTAGAAGTGCAAACTTCTCGTCTGCTGCTGAACCCCCTCACACCCCTACAATGGCAAAGACTAGCTCAATGCGCAACTTGCCATCAACGATCTCGCACGTATCTTGCTGGGAGTTCAAAGAGCAGATCGGTTGCGTGTGGTTGACCTTCTCGACAGGTCACATCTTCCATCTGTAAATGAGATCTTAGTGAAGCAGGCTGCCATATCCGCTTGGAAGGCTATGAATGTGGACAGTTGTCCCTTGGAGAGGATTCTTGAGGGCTTCGATGAGCGCACCCGTAGTGCTACAATTTGCCTCAAGAAACCCGTTTCTGCCAACTGTGTCGCTGCTGTTAACCTTTCAAAGGCCTGGAGCTTGTCACAGCCATTAAGAGAGGCATGCACCTTATCAAGTGCTCGGAGGGTAGCAAAGACAATGGCAGAGTTGTCTAGATCCTTATAGCTCCTTTAGTTTAATGTATTTATGAAAATTGAAAAATATTTACTTTTATATATTTATATTTTGTTATTTTTCTTTAATTAATATTTTATTATTAGTATTATTGTATAATTATTTGTTTGTATAAAAAGATACATGTTTTTTATATTAGTAGCCATGAAGGCTAGGGCTATAGTAGCTCTGTAATAAATCATACAACAACAACAACAGTGGCACCGGAACTGGGTGGAGGGGAGACAAGCACCATTTTACCCCCAAATTTACCCTTTTACCACATTATTTTGAAGCTGGGCTCAAGGTTTCATAAAGATTATAGGGCCCAGCAGGCTCTCAATTGTGTGTACAGACTCCACAGACACCTCACGTACATGCCTGCTGCAACCCCAATGAGCCCATTAAAGCCACAATGATTCCCGGCAGGCTCCAAGCAGACTCTCAGTGTTCTGTATGTCCCCTTGCAGTAATCCCCACTCTGTCACCTTATTTTAAAAACTCCTAGTTATAACAGATAGCCAGAACCAGTACAATAAAGTTTTTGTTGTATAATTATTATGAGGTGTACACGACACCAAGTTATCCAGATGGGGAGATACATGAAAGCTTGCTAATGAAGCACCAGAGCTACATGCATTGATCATAAAATTCAGTGTTTTTGAACTTGAAAGTGTCTCTAACACTGTTTTCTTCTTCGGTGGAAATAACTTTGATGCACCAATCCACAGAAGTCTCAGTATAGATAGATAACACTGTGTAACAAAGTTTTGTCCTTGAGTTGAAACTGTTATTTTCTATTTGCCTATGTCCAGAAAACATGAAAAAATACTTTTAATCATGTCTAATTTTGCTTTTGTGTCCAGGATAAGGATATTTGTGAAATATACAATTTCCATCATTTCTAATGGTTCAGGCCCAGTTATCTGTTCTATTTAAGCGGTGATATATTTTGTGTTTCGAGTCTATTGACTATAATCAATATGTAATATATTTTTGTTATATTTCAATGCATTTCTGAACAGTTTTTATAATTTCGATATCTGGCATGAAAGTAAAGAAAAGATCAATTTAGTAGGACGAAGTATTGATCATTTTAAGTAACAACTTTTGGGTGATTCATTAGGTTGCTCTAAATATTATTGTGATTTGTTACGAAAAAATAGATAGTTTTGCTTTTTATTTACATATAATTATTATCAAGTGTCAAAAATAGTTTTATTTTTTAGAGAGTTACTGTGATTTGGAAAATTGTATTTCAATATTGTTATCAAATTATTAAGGAACTTGCAAATAAAAAGGCAAACCTGTTTTTGTTCTTCGTAACAAATCACAATAATATAAAATGCAACCTCAGTGAATTACCTTAACAGTAGTTACTTAATATGATTAATACTTCGTCCTACTAAATTTATCTTTTCTTTACTTTTATGCCAAATATCGAAATTATAAAAACTGTTCTGAAATGCGTTGACATATACCAAAATATATTACATATTGATTATAGTCAATAGACTCGAAACAAAAAATATATCACCGCTTAAATAGAACACTAAAATATGGTCAACTTTTTGAAATATATAGCCTATTTTTTTCGATTAGTACGAAAGATATATAAACTATAAAAACGGATTTGAAATGCACAGATATAGTAAAAAATAAATATTACTGACATTTGTGGTTATTCTTACTTTCCACGAAGATAACTGGGCATGAACCATTAGAAATGATGAAAATTGTAAATATTATAAAAAGGTCATAAAGGCCAAACCTTTTTTCGGACGAAATTTTAAGTAGTATTTTTGGAATCCACGTAAAAAATGGGACTCAAATTAGGAATTTCAGCCAAAGGACAAACAAAGACCTTAATTTTGTTACATAGTGTAATCGACAGTGCAGATGCTCGGGCACACTACAAAAACATCTGGACTTCCATATCACCATTGAAAAGGCCAATAAAATGGCCCACGTTGACCTGTTTCAGGCATTGTCTCTGTCCCACGTGTTCATTTATGAAACCATAATGCCGGAGACACAGTGCACCACTGGAAAAATCTTGAGAACTAATGGAGGAGCCCGAGGTTCTTTGAGGTTGTCGATCTGCTCACCTCTGAGTTGACTCACAGGTTAATCAACCTACTCTGCATCTGCTGATGAGCATGGCGGCATGCTCTTTACAACAGCTAACAACACCCATGGAATCATCAGCAACATCCTCCAAAATTGACAGAGATATGTATACAAAGGTGATGTGAAAATGGAGCGGCTGTACACCCAGCTGTCAATGGTCCCAAATGTTTTGTAGGTACATTAAGTCGGGGAACAAATGCGGAGCTTTATAAGTAACCAGAAGTTTTGACCATAGCCCTACGAATTTCTACAGAAAGAAAAATATATTGCTAAACATTCTTGCCCAATCCAACATCAAGTAATGATGGTCAACTTTTGGCTTCCATCCAGATAATTATTTGGAGGGGTACACCGCACTTTTCTTCCGATTCAACGATAGATATAATCTATCAAAACCAAAATAAAAGCCTTTCACGGATAAATTCGGGGATCCTTGTTCCTTAGAAAAGTTTGCCCTTCAGAATGAAATGTTTACTCTGCATGACTTGGTATCAGAATCACTTTTTTCAAATGGAAGATTCCGATTTCCACTTGAGAGATCTCTCGTCCATTTTAGCCCAGCCCGACCATGGCATACAAAACTTTATATCCTTCGTGGGACAAGAGAATTATGGGATCAACTTGTAGAATTGCGGACAGGTAAAAATTCACAGCCCAGTTTCAAATTTCCTCGGACATTATAAGGTTTTACCATCAATGCAAGGACTGTGGTTTTATTTTAATACCACAGTTCACGCTTTTGTGGATTGCCCACTTTTACAAATTGTTAAGACATTTGTCCAACTAAATGTTGGCGTGATGGGAACGGGCTGACGGGACAAATCAAGGTCATTATTCTTTTTGGAGTCCACAAGAGGAGTCATAACTATTTACCGCATCACAAGGCGATTGAGTGTGCTTTATTGAATACTAAATCATTGGTCGCGAAGAAACTAACAATAAACAGTCTCATACACGAAGAAGAGTTAAGATCCATCATGATAGGAGCAGCCGTGTGTTACTCGGCACTTGGAATCAAAATCCCTCAAGTGGCATCTTCCTCCGGGATTTGGACTGGCGATATCATCAAACTCATACCATCAACTTCAGCACAATATCTAAGCCTGATTAAATCAATTGCTAGAAGATATAAACGCTTTATGTCAAGAACGGCCTTATTGTGATTATTTTTAGGTTTTTCGTCTTATTATCCCTTTATAAAAGGTTATTTTATATCTAGGCAGTAATTATGAACTATAATGTTCATATATGTATTATTTTTACGCAACTGCCTAGTTTTTTGTTTTTATTTATTTATTATCGTATTATCTTATGTGTATTTTATTTACACTGTTTGTTGATGATGATAAATAAAAAGTCTTAACTGAAAAAAAAGTTCTAAATTATTTTCAGGCCTTTTTTGCTAAGGAAGTATTAGTAATATTCATAAATAAATGTATTGTTAATTACCTCTAGTTGACAAAGCTGTGAATCAGGTGTGGTCCTATCTACTACATCAGTCAGGATAATTATTCGAGGTCTCGTCCAATCAAGCGGCCTTGTGACTTAGTATTTATAATTATTCATAAATATGTGTTTGATTTTAAGGGGCCTAAAATTTGTTCTTTGTCCAAGGTCTTTAATTGAGAAGGTCCACCCCTCAAATAAAAATAGATATTCATATAGGGCATAGGAAACAAACCAAAAAGGCTCACAAATCCCTTTATCGTTTAACCATTAATGAAGCATGACATTTATAAATGTCTTAATGAAGACATCCCAACTCCACTTAATTTTGCTCCCCCCCCCCCTTATTCTTCGTTTCATGCATAACGTCATTTATATGCCTACATACATATGTAGATATCATCATTAGATGTCATATTCATACATTCCTTCTTTAACTACAAGAGAACAAAACAACGCGTAGGAGATATGTGACTCGTCAACCAAAAAGTAGTTCCTCTGTAAAATTATTATCTCGAAACTTTTGTCTTCAATGAAGATAACGAGAGAATGTGAGAATATTATCTGCTCTTAGTAAGTGAACAGTTAAACTCACATCAATATTTTATTGCAAGCCCCTGGTTTATAACAATCAAAATTCACCTAATCTTTTTTTAATTGGATACAGATGGGATCACTCTTAACTAACCCAGAGTTGGAAGATTTTTCTCCGTTTTTATCTTCGCTTCAGAGATTTCTTTGGAAGTCAGTGCCCAAATTCTATTCTGATACGACTATTGACATTTCATACCAAGATAAAGAAAATAAACCATTTCTCCAGAGATTTGGTGATCTTAGGATTCTGGAGAGATTTTCTCTCAATCATAAGATTTTTTACCATACATGATTTGAATGTCGACTCCGTTTTAAATGTAACTAGGTTCTGTTTTCCTCTCTCTCGTGTTGTTAATAATTATTGTCCTGCTAAGCCTTGATTTTAAAAAATTGAATACTTCTAAAAATAAATTTGAATGTGCAAAGTGAATATCACATAGTTTTATTCATATCCTTTGTCTGCCTCCTTCATGGGAGCAAAGAATTCTCCACTCATAATTTATGCATCAAAGTTTGCGACACAATTCCAAATTTCAGGACAATAATAAAGTTTTTAGGCCTTGTAATAACTGTGGTCGTTTATAGAATGATTTTTCATGCTTTCGAAGACTGCCCCGTGCTCAAGTTGGTAAAAAGGTTTGTTGAAATGATTGTGTGTGAGACTAAAGAGATTCCCCCGATACTTTAAGTGCTTTTGTACTTTCTGGTGCTTTCAAATAAAAAGAAATGCCCCCCCCCCTATCAAAAAGCCATGAATTTTGCTTTAAGTAATATTAAATCTTTAATAGCAAAACATAATGCGGCGAACTCTTACTTAGAGGTCGACAACCTACGCTCAATCATCATTGGGGCAGCGGCACGTTACTCGGCTCTTTCTCTAAGAGTTCCCAACGCAGGATCTTCTTCGTGGGAGTGGGCTGGAGACCTAATTCGTTATGTGCCATCAATGGGCACCAGAACACTTGAATGCTTTAAGAGGATTTTAAAAAGTCATCGTCGCTTGTTACGGAAAAAATGATTTTTTTTGCATTTTATATAAGGTTATAATTTTTAGATAGTAATTTTGTTCTATAATGTTCAATTATGTTTGTTTTTTCTAAAACACAACTGTCTAAAATATTTTTTATTTATTTTATTGTTATGTGTTGTATTACTCGTTTTTTAGATAACATAATAAATAATTTTATAACCGAAAAAAAATCAAGTGTAAACACATTATGACGTAACATTAAGTTGATAAATAAAAAATTAATGGACACCAAAATACTTTACATCAGACAATAGACAGTTTTTCTATGACAATCTATTATAAAAACATCCAAAAACTGTCATTGAACAATCTCTGAACCTTGTAAATTCTAAAGGCTCGACAGCTATCTAGTGTCCACTTGTAACTATTTTCAGTCAATCTTTCGAAATGGCAAGAATCTATTTAACGTGATTTCAAAATGTGCAAATAATATTGTTGATTTGAGTGATTCAACGTAGAACGTCTTAGTGTCTCCTTTATGAATATAGGACTAAATTATATGCCACTAACTTTTAACATAAATAAAAATTTATTCAAAAGTCATGGTATGTACACACTAAATTACTGTAAACAAGTCGGGTGTTGCATTATAATTGCAAACGTATTTAAATTATTTAAATGACTCAAATACGCAAAGCATATTTCCCAAACACTTAAAAAATATAAGGTATATAAATGAGAGTTTAAATGCATTGGATCCCTTGGTTGATCCTACGGAAGGCACCATATAAAACTTCTCTCCTCAATATCTTGTTAAAGAAAAAAAATCAGGGTTTACTGAATTTCAATATATGTATATAATTATATTAACATTTTTTTAGATAGTTTCATTTTTGATGTTTTGAATTCCGTGTATATTCTCCTAGAGCTTAAATTTTAATCTAAACTTTAAATAATGCATTTTTTCGTAACTGTTCCGCTTATAATACAGGGTGATTCACTACAATTGAGACACACGTATTACGATGTATAATCTTTGTATTAAATTTCTCATAAATATTGCTGAGATAAAAATAATAGTTTAATATGTAGTGACAATATATATTTTATAAATTTTCCACGTATCCTCCTTTGGCCTTCAGTGCAGCTTTGAAACTCCTAACGGTGGAGGCAACAAAGGCAGATATTTCTTCCGCAGATAAGGAGGCCCATGGCTGAAGTAGTTCCTTTTTTAGAATATCCACTGATGGTCAGGACTTGCTTAACACCTTTCTCTCCAGAATGGAATATATTCCATAGTACATGGGGTTCAGATCTGGGGAGGATGGTGGCCACAAGTACTTGGGACAAAAGTCTGCAAACATATCATTACAGAAGCTTTGAACCAATTTGCTGGTGTGGGATGGATCCTCATCTTGCTGGAACACTAAAGGTGTCGTTGGATACTCTCTTTGTACCCATGGGACTACCTCATCGGAAAGAAGGTAAAAATAAACCGCTTGGTCGACCTTCACCCCCTCCTCGACGAAGATCAAAGGGGCCCTCTTCCCGTCCGACGTCACGCCCTTCTAGACCATGACGGAGGGTGGCTTCTGCCTTCTGAAGGCTGTCCTCAGCTTCCACGGGGATGTCCTCCTTCTTCCACGTCAAAATCCGGTCATTTTGACTGTTGTGGGTGGCCTGGACCGTGAAAATTTTCTCATCTGTCCAGAGAACTGATGGCGACCTGTCTTTGGAGAGTTGTTGAATATTTTCCTCCCACGGATAAGAGGCTTGTTCATTATGGCCTGGGACAGAATCTGAGGTGGCTTCTTCTTATAAGCGAGCATCCTCAGGTCTTTCCTGATCAATCTCCAAATGCTAGTGGTGCTCATGTACTCCTCTTTAGGCATCTGTCTCATGGATCAAGTTGGATTTGTCCTGAGTTTCTCCCTGATCCTCTTCTTCCCACGCAGTGTCCTCACAATTTTTTTCCAGACCTGAACCTTCCTTTAAACCTTGCCTAACTCCTTAAAGGCTTTTATGGTCCTGTAGACCGTTGCTCCGCTCACTGTGGCCTTTAAAATCTTCATAATTTCAACCACAGATTTTCCATTACGAAATGAGGCCAAAATCAAGTCACATTTATCCTTTTCAGAAGCAATTTTCTATTGGAAGCAGGGCTATCTCACACAACTTATTTTTATGAAAGTTGTAGCTGATATGTCTATCAACAACATCAAAGTAAAAAATGGAGGGAATATTAAATTTGGGGAAACGTAGGAGTTACCAAAGTGAGAGTCTCAATTTAGTGAATCACCCTGTATATATACTGGAAATGCTTTGCAAGCCGGGATGGTAGCAATGGCGATCGAAACCGGTAGGCAAGATCTTATTCGGGGCCCAGGGTGGGGTCAGATCTACTCGTTCTCGGACTGCTGGCCTCATCCGATCTTTTTCTCCCTAAGTCAGTGGGCACATTTGTCACCAGTGCTGCAGCTATTTGGAACAGTAGCCCTAAACTTTGCGACACCCAAAACCACGAGGGAAGCGTATGTAATTGCCAAGTTTTTGGAAAAATGTGCCCCTATATAATACCTATATAGCAGACGATAGTGTTCTGTATGTTTTTATTTATTTTAATTTTAAATTTAAGGTTTTTTTTCTTCTTCGAAAAAAACTTTTGCTTTTAATAATATATTTATATTTTAGTATTTTTAATTTATATGGTTTTATATATATTATACATTGTATTACTTTTTTAAATTCCTGACATCCATGACTAGCCGAAGAGCTAGGATGTTTCTTGGGAAAAAATAAAGACGATTACACAAACAATCCTTTATGTTTTTTTTATTGTCAAGGAAAGAATGGATAAGAATACAAATAAAATGAACTGTTGAAATAATCCAATATTTACTCCTAACTTGTATTGGCTGAGACTTGTCAATTACAGAAACCCTTTCTTAAAGACACATTTAATTTCTATGTTATCTGCAAAAAACAATAACTTAAAGCTTTATGCACACAACTGGAAGCAAGTGCTAATCAAAAGTATATTATTGAAAAAAGCAAGGATAAGATTGACAAAATTGAAAATGAAAGTAATTTATCATAGAAAAATGGTTTGAAGGAGAAAATTAAAAAATAGTACCTATTACGAGTCCCACCTCACAATAGTTATTAACGTTTTTAGGGCGAATTATATAAAATTATCTTCATGCATTGTTTGTAATGAGTGATTACCAAAATACAAAATTTAAATTCGGGGTTTCGATATTATTCAAACCCTAGATTTGTTGCAATACTTATAGCATTTTTTTATAAATTTTCTTCTATTATTCTTCATTAATCCACTTCAAAAACGTGACTTCAATATAATCATTTGTATGGCCATTTCATAGTGAACTGTTTTTTTTTGGTGGCGAAGAACAAATATTATATTTTATTTATCATGATGTTGATATTTATGCTTAATTTAAACTAAGCATCTAAATTTGGTGTTAAATGGGTGATAAACTCAAAAAGTATGATTTAGAATAAACATTGGGTTAAATGTTTTAATTATATATATATAACAAACCAAAATTAGGCTCATTTTTATTGTATTATTCTAAATATGCTTGCTATGTTCAGTAGGAACCCACAAATTTCATGTCCTTTGTTTTGACGGCGTAGATAGAGTATCTAAGTTTTATAATCACTCTTTGACATAAGAGGACAATCTTTCCATCTCTCTTCAAGTTCTGATTTTATGGCTTAATTGTCTTATCAACAAATCCTGACTTCAGGAATTGGTATAACAAAACGGGCTGTTCAACAAAAACACCAATAAATATGATTCGGTATATGTATTTCTTTTTTCTTTCGTTTTTATATGTCACATGGTTAGTCTAAGATTCTTTAACGACAGATGTAACAATTAAGCAATGTTTTTCTCTGTAGACGAAGAGTTGTTTTTATTAAATAAATAGTACTAAATGATGCTTGGGAGTTTATTCTAAGTAAATAAATTTCCATACAAAAATAAAATTAATAAATTGAAGGATAGTATTCTAATGTTGATTTTCACTCCTCAATAACCGTGTGTGATACTTTATTGCATAATAGCTATTTCATTATGTTTTCCTCCCATTTTCCTTAACCAATTCCATTTCAAAAAACAACACTTTTTTTTCCCCTCAATCCTGCTCAAGGAATGAGTTGATCCACAAATATGTACAGTTATTTGTTGTGCTCTGTACATATTTAGAGACAATGCCTATACAAAATATATATTATTTTTTTATTATGGAATAAATCCTATTCTATTTGTATGATGTATGTACATGTTACGTAGGACCCTTGAAGCCACATCTTCGCCTACCCCTTCTACCATTGACACCATATTTTCTGTAGGCTTAATACAGTTACATTAATGAAGGGAGGCTTCGGGCAACAACAAAAAATAAATAAAGGCTAACAGCTGCGAACTTCATAATAAAACATTTATGTCAGTGTGGCATCTAATAATTAAGTAGTAGTTATAACATGTTAAGAGTGACTCTAAGTATATAAGTATAACAATCTTTATAGCGCTTACATACAACTTGCAGTCTGTAATTTTTTACTGCTCTGTCCATGGTGAAGGGTTATATGCTGTATTTTTTGAAAATACATTAAGGAATACAGAGAAGTATTAAATATGTTATGTTAAGATTGTGTTAAAGCGATAAATGGATTTTTTTGGACTAAAACTACTATCTTTGGATTAACATTTTAAATTAAAAATGTTGTATGTATTTTTCAATTTATATATTTGTCCATTTGTTACTTATACATCCTCTGTAAATAAGTGTTTTCTCGTCACTTTACAAATACAACATGTCGAAGGCCCTCCTTCCCATGCCTATTGTCACAAATAAAATGAATTGGTTGGAGCAAAATGGGAACAGTTTTGACCTACGCGTCAATATATTCCAAGAACTGTGGACACAAGTGGAGAATAAGTCTAATCAAGAGCTCATCCCGATACTTAGACCGCTGAGGCCAATATGGATCACAATTAGTCATCTTAGGAACTAGCCAACCGCCCTCATTCCTTTAGGTCCATTCTCATGAAGAGCTTGGTTACTAAAGAGGAATTTAATAATAAGTTTAATGTCAAATGTATCATATTTTCCGAAAAACGGAATTGCCCAAGGATAATGTCCACATTAAAATTACACAGAGTTCGCTTTATAACAAGCATCATGCTTGATATACCCTTATATATATATATTAATACGAATTTCCCGATAATGAAGATATTCCATTGGTATAAATGCCTACATCGCAAATCTCCGAAATCCTCAAAAAGAAGACGATAAAATCGTTTTGAACATTGACAAATGGTTCCCCACATGCGACTTTCTTATAAAAGCCACCATTTTACATGGTAAAATAATGAGCATCTCCAACAAAATCATGTTTTTCCTGTCATTCCTTTTTCCCCCCTTTCAGTGAAAGGACTCCATTCAATCATCCATGGTCTATAGACAGTTTGCACAAACCATTTCCATGTATAAGTGCATCATTCAAATACCTATACTATTAACTATGATGAACTGAAACCTAATGGGCCCTCTGTAAATTAGGTATGTCTCATCTTGCACATCTATAAACTTGATGAATGAACCATGGGACATGCTCAAGATGCGTATTTCTTTTCGACTTAAGAAAAAAAAATATATAATATCATATATATATTATATATATATATAGGTACTTATGTAAAATATTCATTTGTTATGTTTTTTTTTTGGTTAGCCTGAAGTTGTTTTGCGGTTTTCAAGAAAAATTAAGTTTAAAAAAGTGAATATTTCATAAAGAGCGGGAAAATTTAAACCTTGCATTAAATATACACTCATGCTTAAGTAGCTGAGAAATAAACATCATGAATTCCTCTATGTAAATAGAACATGCGGAAAAAGAGTATGAGCCTCTAAAATTCCATCCTCTTGTAAGAAGGTTGATCAGACATCCGGTGATATGTCCCCCAGAAAATTTCCATTCCAAATTGTATGAAAATCCCCAAAATGAAAACAAAGGCAAAATTAATAATGAACTCTCCTCTGAGCCTTTGTCCTCCCAACTGGACTGATTGAACTGATGGAAACAAAAATATAAAACCTCGTTCTCGAGAAACTCAGGTTCTTTTATTACGTCAGAAACAATACCTTCTTCAATGCAACTAAAATTACAAACATATTTGCAGACTAAGTCTATGCAAAAAACATCCCTTAGCAATAAAAAATATTAATGCCTTAAGATTAATGATATAATCATCTTATTTTCTAAATATATACAAAACTTGTGCATCAAACTAACTTTTGTGTATTTGGGTCTTATGAGTCTACATGCATATTATTAGGTTTGAAAAATCCTTATACGGCATACATCAATACAGAAGAAGTGTCTATCACCTGTGTCCCTTGAATCAAATTTGGTCGCATGATATTCAAGTTCCTTTACCAATTATTTAAGAGTTATCTCAAGATAAGGCATCGCCTCTCCTCCTACCTCGATCGACATGCATTTTAAAATGAATGGTACCATTTCACGTAATTGGTTGTTGTGGTATTCTCGATCCATCCTATGAGGCCTACTCTATATTTTTATTGACCATCCATGTAAAATATGTTTTGTACTCCTGGGTTAAAAGGGTTCTTATTGGTTATTGTATCAAATATTTCATGAAGAATATGTTCCTTTATAAATTATAACTAATTTGGTCTTTAGATAATCTTTCATTCTAAACAAAGCTGCTGATATATTTCCATACCAAAGGAGGTGACTGTATTGTGTTTGCAAATACTTTTCTGAAATATATGTCCTCGGACTTAAAATTTGCTCAGGGTTTAAAAGAGGCAAAAAATCAATCCAGGAAATATTTATTGACATCATTGGTTTAATCTTTGTTATGGCTTTTCGGCTGTTTTTTTATTATACAGAACTTTAGCATTGTTTTAAACACTTCTATTCGAAATGTATGACAAGCAGGGACTCACTCATGATCATTAGGGTCGATCAGAGATATGACAACCATACATACACCGAATCAACGATGACAGCAATCTCATAAATAATTTTTACCTATTTATCTTAGCTTTAAAAACATAATCATTTTTTATAAAGGATAAAAGTAGGTATAAAACCAACAAAATACAATAAATTATTAGGGGAAGGAATTATGTGCGAAGCATAAATAAACATTGTAGTTTAAAATTATTCCTCGCCTGAGTCGCCTTTCAAAACATAAAGTACAGCAACAAAATATTCAAAATAATGGCGAAACATCAAACAATATATTTTAAGACTCAACACACACAAACAGTAGACTCTAGTGAGTCCTACAAATACATTCACTTTTTTAAAGCTTCATAGATTCAATTATTTTTTAACATTGTAAATACTCTGCCGGAACTTTGGGGAGAACTTAAATAGATCCGCCACATATTACCATTCAGTGCCGAAGCCAATGTTTGCCAAAGTGTACTACAACTTGAGTATGGTTCATGGAAGCTGATTATGCTACTAGGTTCTTGCAGAACTTTTTATATGTGTAAGTATTGCTTAGATTTTATATAGTTTTGATCTTATTTTTGTTCACTAAGTCCATAACATTCTTGTTCGTATTTGTACAACACAAATAGTTATATTATTTATTTTTATTTTAACATAAAACATACCACTCAAAACAATGCATGAAATATTACTTTTGTATTATTTACAATCTGTTTTAATGTATCAACAACTTATATTTCACTTTCTCTATGTTATTGAATAAAACTACTTTTAAAATAAAGTAGGTCCCATATGAAGTTGTAGCGAAACAATATCAAGAGGCATACACAAAATGCATAAATTTACATCTATTGTGTAGGGCGCAAGACACTCCCCCGTTTGTATCATATAAATATATTGGCAGTTTTATTTAGGAGCGGCTAGCATAAAATAAACAGCATTGCCTTGACTTAATTTTATTTCTAAGTTAAAGATCAAACCCATCAGAAAGTAATACTAATTCCAGAACAAATAATCCTTAATTCTTATAGACTCAATGAATTAGTAGTAAACCATGACATATATATTTTTATAAAAGCAAATATAAAGTTGCCAAACAAAATGTTAAATTAAATTAATTAAAGAGACTCACGATCCTAAAACCTTTCTCTCCCCTTCAAATCTAATTCATTTTAAGATAAAATGAAATGGACACATTTATAATATATGTACATATATTTAATGGTAATCGTGTTGAGTTGTTTTGCAAATGAATACCTCCCATCAGCAAAAGCACATATTAATATAGCGTTTTTTCTCCATTAAGCCGGTTACCTCTTTCTTTCACAACATGATATAAAAATATTTAAAGGCCCATGGATGTTTATTGTTGGTTGAAGTTTCATGAATGAAATTTTCCTTAGACACTGCACTTACCTATGGTTGCACATGCATTCAAATTGGTCAAGATCATGGATATTAGTGCCAAATAAATATGGCAAACCTTAGTGCTATTTTATAATCATTTATGGAATGCTTCATTATTGAACGGATGTGGATTGAAAGGTATAAAAATGGAAAAATCAGAGAAATACTTATTTTTGGTATAATTCCTGGCTAAGGAATAAGAGCTCGGAATATATATTTTAAAGATCTTTAGGTCCCATTTAAATTTATGGAAATAATCATAATAATATGATACAAATCTCAATGTTTGTATTATGTTTTTCTGTGTTTGAAAACCAGTCAGTTTATAGATGATCGTATTATATATATTAATATAAATTCATTATGTTCCTAGAGCCATCACATGTTCATTAATATGAAACCATATTGATGTCCATCTAGGCTCAACAAAAGCATAATTTAACGGTTGTTTTTTGTCTTGCCACTTAGATACTTCAAATATCAATTGAAGAACAAAATAGTCAATGACAATACAAATCAAAATAGTCTGACCTATTATTTAATTTACGCCAAATCATCATGTACTTTATTATGTTTCTATATAGCAATAACACGTAATGTTCAATATCCTTAATAGTGAAAATAACCATCTATATTTATCTGTATATCTAATATATATCGTTTTCTTTTAAAATCTCATGTGACGTCAGCTTGTCAAGATAGTGTAGAGACCCCCTGTAAATCCTCATGATCATTATCAAGATCTTTGCATTTTTCCAATAAAACTGCCTTACAGTTTGGCCCGATATTTAAAATAAGCAAACAACAATCGAAATGTTGTATATTAAATAAAGCATACGGGAACGAATAAAAATAGTTAATTTGAGTATATAAAACTTTTGTAAACCTGTGTCTTAAAATTTTAAACCTACTAGCAAAAGGAAGTGAATTGTTTCAAACATTGGTAAATATTTCAAAAACATAACGTTTTTGTCATGGAGATAGTTAAATTAATAAGTATAAAGATACATTTATTATATCAGATATTTTATAAAAAGCATTTTTTTTGTGGTACACATTTTACAATCATATTGCTATAAGAGTCCTTTTCAATATTGTAATAAAATTTTTAAATACATAACTTAATTAAAACTTCAATACCCAATCCGAAATAAGCAACTTGAAAATTTAAGCTCATGCTGAAGGACTCCCTGAGTGACTTTGTGTAGGAACTATCAGCGATTAGTATCACTTTTAAAAGTCCTTGAACCAATTTTACCTTAAAGCAATTAACATAAAGGTATGTTAAAAATTTCATTTCGTATTTTGAGTTAAATATCTCTATTTAACCTTTCGTATGTATTTTTCCAAATGACACACATGTTAAAAAGTGGTCTCACATATACAAAGATACTTGATCATTGTCACTCATCAAATCTCTATTACATTCATTCGGAGGAAATCTTTGTCTATGAAGACAATGAGGAAAATACATACTATTATATCTCCCCATTTACTTCCATTTGTTTTTTCTGTTTTGCTCTCGAAAGGAATAGATAAGTTTGAAACGTGTTCAAAAATATAGAAACATATTCATTATGTTTAAATGTCGTAATTAAGTATTTGCCGAATCGAGACTTCCGGGACCCAATGCTCACTTTGAGTAGATTTGACACACTAAACTGATATACAATTAATTATGACAGAAGATACTGGGGGAGCCACATAACGCCAGAAACGGTATAGTTTTTGCGGGTTAACCCATAGAGATCATTTGCAGTGGGTTTGTAAGCTGCTGTTGTTTTTTGAAAATACACAGTACCCATACGATTATTCAGTGATATCAATAGCATTACTCATTCAGGCTGAAAAAACTTTGCTATTGAGGGATAGAAGCGAACGATGTAAAAGTAAGATCAAGACAATGAAACATTTTTTTGTTCCTATAAAATGCTTTAAGGTACTATTTGTTATGAAGAAAAAGAACACTAAAAGTTCTACGTGCCGACCGTTTTCTAGTTAGTAACGCCTACTATACTATAATAATATTTTGAAAGAAAATGTCAGGATTATCATCTATTTAATAGAATAGAAACATCTTTCTTTCTCTGCAACATATTCAATTAATATTACTTATCATTAATGCAATCAATGTTTCAGACATTTTTGCCGGGAATACACGTTCAATATTTATACACGTCTTCGACAATACCCACCTAATATATATTATGTATATATATATATATATATATAGAATATATATATATAGATATATATATATATATTATATATAATAGATTATATATGGTATGTGTGTGTGTGTGTGTGGTATGGTGTGTGTGTGAGTGAGTGTGGTGTTTTTATTGTACATATGTATTGCCGGGATTACACGTTTGATATCTCGTACGTCATCTTCAACGATACCAATAATGTTCATTTATTTTCCACAATATACTAATAAGTATATTCACAGTTTTCATTTTAAAGAATTTCCATACATACACAAGAACCAAGCTAATGCGGTTAAATGAAACATAAAATTCACATTTTTGTCCGAATTTTAGCATTAGGGATGCACTTATATAAAAAATCCACAAAAATGAATTAAACACCTTACTTAAAACTCTAACAAACTATTAGAAAAAACACTCTATTAGCATTCATCAAAACATTACGAATATTGTTTCGGCGAGGATGAAGGGATACAGATGGGTATATTGAACTCTTCGTTGCATGCTTCCACACTTTCGTTCTGAAGCGAGGGATATCTTCAACTCATTGCGCCAACCTTGACTTAGCCGAGAGTAGCATACCCTAAGAGCCCGATACCACGATGTTAACCTATTTCTTCGCAATTAAATTACCGTTTTTTACGCACTATAAGGCGCATCTCTGATCCTTCACTTTTCAAGCTGACCTGTTCCTTATATGTGGATTAATATTGGAGTCACAATTGATCTTGCAATTAGGGTAAGCAGCTGTCCTACTCCATTTTCCCCCCTGAGGAAGTGGTGCACAGTTTTGGAGATATCACAAAGCTGTTTTGTAATCTATCAATAACGTTGGACTGACTTATCTGCTGTTTTGATGACATTGCCCTTTAGTGCATCACCATCTTTTATGCATATCGTAAACCCCAACGTCTACTGATGCGCTTTATTTTGGATTTTTTTTATAAATTGTCGTTCAAGGTGATCCTTATAATGCAGAAAATACTGCATTTGTCTATATCTTTTTTTTATATTTATGTATTATAGAAATATTGACTTCAATTTGTCTCTAGAGAATTCATGGCGTAGGAGTTTTTACTGCAGGCTAAAGGGAATGCGAGGAATAAAGTCTTGCTACTGCTACATCTTTTAGGACCACCTAAAATGACTGCCTGACACATGCTGTTTTTTCTCCATTAATTATGTTCATAATAATAGTAAAGAACCCTCTTTTTAGTGTTTGTTGTTATCTGCATTCTTATCACTTCAAAACTCTGAATTATCTCTTAATAAACATTATAAATGTACGTTGTATAACAACAACCACACTCTTTTACGGAAGTGCCTCCTCCTAGGTTATCATAACTTTTCTGGATTATGATGATAAGTGTGTGGACCGACTCTCTGACTATTGCATTTAAACATACCTATACATATTCATACACAGTCTCTTCGTTCCCTCCCCTTTTCATGCTCTGGTTCAGATTAATGCGGAACGACGAACAAACCATAACTTAAGCCTCACATCTCCTTAGTTAGATAGCAAATGACCTATGAGGTTGAGTGATTATGAATGTCCATTTTCGCAGGAGAAATTTATATTTATCTACATTAATTAAACCATAGAGAATAAATATATTAAGTAAGATGTCTATCGATTCTTAAAGCCGATATAAGTTGATATTTTTTTTCTTTCAAAAAAAAGATTCGTCGGTCTATAGTTTCCTATATTATATTTTTGTGTAAAGTTTGAGGAACAATTATCAATCAAAATATATATAAAAGTTGTTATTTGTTCTACAACGCATCTTTTTGTCATGTTTTCCAACGAAAAGGAAAGTAAAGCTTTTGTGGGCCACCGTTTTTTTTTTTATTTTTTTTTTTTTTTTTTTTTAAATAATGGGTCATTTATTTAAAAATCATACATAAAATAATATATACAATAATAAATAAAAAAGCAAGAGGGGTTGTGATAAAAAAATCATAAATAAACATTGTAGTTTAAAATTAACCCTCTGAGGCAAGACCCATCACATCATTAAAACATCATAATCTGCATTATATATAGTGGAAGTGAGTACACGAAATATAGGAAGAAAAAAATTGTAAATAGTATATAAGCACATCCTTTATTGCACGGCTCCCTCGATGATGTCATTTGAAGTCCTCTTATATCTTCTTACAATGAGTCTCAAGCGAGAGTAAAAATGACAGGACCACTGAGGAAAAACTTTGACGATATCCGCGGCGAAGTCCCATAACGTCACTTTCTTAGAATGTGGAATCTTGAGGGCAAAGGCTCCATATCTTGCAGCCGCAGAAATAAATATTTTTTTAAACGACTCATTACGAATGAGTGTATTGGAGGTTAAACACTCAGCGATGTGAGCTTTAGCGCTAGCAAGTGCAAAACTCAGAGCCTTGGACTCAGGAGATGCAGTCGCTGCCCCCAGAGGATTACCAAATAGGATATAGGCCGATAAAAACTTAGCCTCATTTTCAGAGCTGTATAAATGACTTATGTTATGGGTGACGAAAGCACGAAGATATGACAGGGCATGGCAATCAGCGAAAGCGTGAATGATCGAATTATAGACTTTTCCGCAGTCCTTACAAGGAAAGTTGAAAAAGATGCAACCGGTAGAGATTTGAAATTGTGAGGTGAATTTTTTGCTATCCTTAACGTTGGTTGATTCCATAATTATTTTTTCCCATCTTTGCGGAAGATTTAGGTCTTGAATAAAAACCCGGCAGATTTTCTTAGCGTCCTCGTCGGGTCCGGGCGTTGTACTTAATTTAATATGCCAAGGAGTAGGCGATGTATGAAGCCTAGCTGCTCTAAGAAGTGGGAAGTAAAACTTTCCCGCTCTAAGACCACAGTCTACATCTTTTTTTAAATCGTGGATGGTGAAAGTTTCTGTTCTAAAGGCGTCTAATTCCAAGCTCTGGGGAGTTGCATGTTGCCCAAAAAAGGCCTTTTCTTGGAGTTATAATGAATAATGTCTACAGTAGAGGAAAAGTCGTAGGTTGGCGTAAGACTCCATAATATTCTTTGACATGAAGCCCATATCGGAGAATTTTTTAATAGCACATTGGAGGCTAGGGTACCCATCATTAAAATGGAGTAAATGTGGCTATTAGAGACTGTTGACCTCCACTCCTGCTCTGGGTTGCACGAAAGATCGATGAAAATTTTCTTGTAGATTTTTGGCAACACTTTGGAAAGTTGCACCAAGCCTCCTCCGAGTTGTTTTTTAGATCTCTTCAGGGATGGAAGATAACTTTTGTGGAAGAGTTTCTGGAGCCAAGAGTCCTCTTCCTCTATCACCCAAAGGGCAATTTTGGGTAAAGCGTTTGCGAAGTAGAGAACTGAGGGAACAATTTAATATTGTAAAAATCAATTCTTGTTTGAAGATTGTATTTTCTCCACTCCATTAGACTTGTTCTAATTAAGTTGGCCAAACTATTTTTATTTGAATCCGAATTTCCACTGCGTTTCCACTCAATACCGAGTATGTTTAGACTGTTCCTCACTGGGCAACCCATAATATGTGTATTGTCTTTCGGGCACCACTGTCCCAAAGGGAGGATAGCAGTTTTCTTGCAGTTGATTTCCAGTCCAGAGTGTTTCTTAAATCTTTTAAAAAAGGAGATTAGAATGGCCACTCTATTACACACCTGAAGCTCAGAGTTTCCTTCCACATAAAGTGTGACATCATCTGCGTAAATGTCAAGAAGATGCTTGAATTTTCCGAAATTGATTCCAAAGCCCGAATATTTGTATTTCAATCTCTGAGCAAATTCTTCAATTGCAGCCACGAACAGAAGAGGGGCTAAGGGACATCCCTGTCTACAACCGCGCTTAAGATGGATTGGCGGACTCTCGAGACCCTCCAAAGTAATGGTAGAAGTTCCATTAAGTAAAAGAGCTCGGACTGGGTTGAAGAAACGGGAAGGAAGTAATCGCTTTATTGCACGAAGAATACACCGATGATAGAGAGTATCGAAAGCCTTTCTAAAGTCAATGGCTATAATTGCGCCAAATTTTTTATTCGAGTCCACCAAATCTATTGCGCACTGTAAGTTCCGAGCTATATCGGAGATTTTGCGCTGCTTCAAAAAGCCTTTCTGGTGACATCCAATTTTTTTATTAAGCAGAGGCTCCATTTGCTTAGCAATTACTCCAGCCAGAATCCTGTACGATTCATTTAAAACCGTGATAGGCCTCCAGTCCCCAATCTCAATTGCCTTCACTGTTTTGGGAATCAAAACAATACGACCCTTAGACACATCTTTTGGTATTTCACCCACTTTTTCCATTTCTCTGCCCACTTTTAAAAGAAAAGGTATACACTCTTCTCCAAATATTTTAAAGAACTGACCACCAATCCCGGCAGGACCTATGGCTTTATTTCCTTTAAAATACTTAAAAATATACTCATGTACATTATCCTTTGTAAAGAGTGCACAGTAGGTTCCCTTCTTTCTACCGGGAAGTCTGGGGCCTCTGACTCCGACAAGGGACTGAAACGATTCATTAAAAGCTTGAAGGATATCTTTAGTGTTGGTTAAAATCTTGCCATTGTATAAAATCTTTTTCAGTTTTAGAGTTTTGTCATCGTCCTTCTTTATACGTTTCAGGCGTTGGACATGACTGTTTTCTTTTAAAACTTTACTTCTCATGTCCTCCTCGCAAACTTCGGCCAATCTTAAAGTGTTAATTACATCAGAGGTGTAGCTCCTTAAAAAGATAGAACCATTATCTAAAACGTCGTCCACATCCCTTTGGAACTTTTCACGAGCAGATTTTGAGTCGAAGGCAAATTTTTTAGTGGTTAAAATAATCATACTGTTAAAATGCCTCATGACTTTTGAGGCTGACAATTTAGGCTTAAAATCACGAATTAATGTATTTCTCATGCGGCTCTGAAATTCATCGTCGTTTAAAATCCACTTTTGCAATCTAAATGATTGAACATGAGAATGGTTACGGAAATCTATATCTAAAAGCTTATGGTCTGAACTCGGTTCCGGTCTATAATGAGCTTCCACAACTATTCTGTATAAATAAGGGGAAGCAAGAGCGAGGTCCAATCTTGAAGTCAGTGCTCCTCTCCTCCAGGACACAGTTTCCTCCGGAGATTTGATCCTCAAGATGTCAATCAGATTGAATTGACAGATAAGTTTGTTAAGGAGATCCTTGTTTGGATAATGCCTGCCTTCTTTGTCAACATCTACATTCATATCACCAATTAAAAGAAGAGGTGAATTATCATTTTTGCAATTGTTGATGATGGATTGAAAGAAGGAAGACGCTTTGTCATTTGGTCCATATGCATTTATCAAAGCAAATGAGAAACCGGAACAGGTGACAATTATTTTATGCCAATCGCTTGAATTTGAGAATTCCTTCACACAAATCGAACCATCTAAACTTTTTGAAACAAGAGTAAGAACGCCTCTTTTAAAATTAGTTCCAGTAAAATAACTTTTGTAGGTATGAGGTAGGCATTTAAAACATGAGAGATTACATGAGGTTGAATGCCAGGCCTTTATGTCCTGTAGGCAAATTATATCAGGCTTCATACATAAAATACGATTCATGAGGGCATGACGAGCGTTACGATCCATGCCTCCTCTACAATTTAAGGATACAATTTTTCTCAAACCTATGGACGGCCCTGAACTCTTTCTGAACGATTTAAAGAAGAAGTCCGAGACCTTTAGTTGATCCGTATTTTGAAGAGGGACTTTCATAAACTTTGGAAAATAACTAAGCAATGAAGCCATTAAATACGCTTATGGAGTTTTGGCTGTGTTCTTTTCCTTTCAGGGGAACCATGAGAGACAGATCTCTCCCTTTTACCAGTAGATTGGGATCTTGTTCGCGATGTCAGAACTTTGCTAATGTCTAGATGAGACTTACGAGGTCTCTCCGGTAGTTTCGAATTTGTAGCGAGCTCTGTCTCCAAAGGTTGGCGAACAGAAACTTCCAGTCTTGTGGTTTCCTCATTTGGTCCCTCTGAAGCATCACCTTCGGAGGAAACTTCACAATTTTGATTTTCCGTTGATTTCTCCGTCGCTCCAGTAACAGTATTAGGCTCTGAGGGAAGTCCAATATCCTCGGGCTCCTCGTTGATTACTTGGTCCCCATTTCCTAAAGTAGTTGTTTTACGCTGTTGAGAAACTGATAAAACTTCAACTTCAGGCGTACAGTCTAGACCCTGTATTACAGTTTCAGGTTCCATTGGCAATGCATTATCTTCCGCTGTAGATTCCTTCCCGTTTGGCGGAATTGTCACATCAGACTTATCTGAGTTTTTTGGCAATTCCCCTGAAGTTAAGCCCCCTGACATAAAGGACCTCAAGGACCTTTCATAATCAAAGAGGCGAACTTTTTTATGTGTGCAGTAGTGCTTAAGGTGGCCAAAGTTGAAGCAATTCTGGCACTGCATTCTAGCACCGGCAAATCTCAGCTTAATAATGTTCCCTTGAAAGACAACTATTTGTGGAATCATAGAAGGGTCAGCTATTAATTCCATAATGTAGTCCCCGTCTCTCCAATCATTTTTGTACTTAGGGAAAAAAACTTCCGCCTCCTTATCAACCGGGTTTTTTTTAGGGTAATGGGCCACTACTTCTCCGAATTGTTGCATCCATTCCACAAATTTCGACTCATTAATTCTCTTAAAAGTATTGATAGCTGTTAAAGATAACCTCTTTTTACGATCAACGGTGATCTTATCGATACCTTTTAATTTGATAGTGACCTCTTCATCTATTCCTTCTCCATTTCTTAGCTCAATTTTCTTCTCTTTCTTCAACTCATTCAGCCTGTCCCTTACATCCACAGGGAACTTAGTATAGAAGCACGCCAAGCCCAAGCCAAGCCTTGGGTTAGCTCCCGCAATCTCATGTTCTTTGAAACCAAAGAACAATGCTAATTTATACATATCGAAGTGTTTAAGGCCCACTTGACGAAATGCTTTTCCATTACAATCCTCAATAGAACGTTTTATTATTATTATTATAATACAGTGCAGACAGACTTTTTTATTTTGACCTTGTTTAAAAAATAAAATTAATCGTCTTACCGTGGCTTTTTGGCGGAGTTGTGGATATCCAGGAGTGTAATTTTTTCCGTATATCTTCGTGGAATAACCAACAGACCCCCAGGATACCCAGCAGAGCCAGAATTTCGGTTTTCGAGTGGGATTAGGATTCCTCTTTGCCTTTTGACGTCAGTGAAACGTCATAGTTCCACCCATCCTTAGACAAAGCAGTCTTCGTTGTTCCTTGTGGTAAGTCTTTGTTTACTTATTAAAAGGACTATGTCAGCACTCCCGCCTGATAAGCCGCCTGACCGGCTAATAGCAGATGGAGGGTGATGGATAATAAGACAAGTCATGTGAAGAAGAAGAAGTGAGCAATGGAAAACGTCAGATGGGCAAGCATCAAAGAGTTCATCAAGGTGATGGCGAGTGCTCTCATGTCGAGCGCTCTGACTCTTGTTCTGACATGGAAAGGAAAACAAAAAGTAAAGATACTCCTTCAAGGGATCTTGATATAGAAGAAAAGAAGAAGGGTAATGCAATTGCACTACCTGGCGATGGAGAGCATTTCATTCAAGAGCGCTCTGAGTCTCTTCATGAGAAGAGAAAAGAAATAACAAAAAATGAAACTCTACAAAGGAATCCTCCAACAGGAGGAAAGAAAATAACTTACTCCAGCGTTACTAGGGTCACAAATCTGAGCATAAAGCTCTAAGTCTGAGTCCTGAATGGAAAAAATCTTCATTGATTGGAGAGATTGTGATGGAAAATGTTTGCGTGGTTTTTCTCCCAAGTTACCCCACTACCAAAAACTATTTAGTGCCCTGAACTAAAGGTGAAGAGATCCTTAGAATTAATGATTGCAAAAGTGGGGCAGGATATATTATCATTGAGTTCAAGTATGCCTTAAATGTTGTTTCAAAATTCGAAGCTTTTAAAACACCTGTTGAAATTGACACAGGAGTCAGATTCAGCATTAGAGGTCTTGAAAATGCAAGAGCTCTACAACGCCCCATCGAAGTAGTTATAAAAAATGGCTCTGAGGTGAATCTAAATGTTTTGAGAGAGGTAATGCACGAATACGGAGAGATTGTGGGAGGCTTTGAGAATGTCCCTCATTCAATAACAGAGGATAAAGATGTGGACAAGTCCTTTGTTGAAATCTTCAAGTCAATATGTCTGGAAAGCTTAAGTTTCGAATAAAGCTCAGGAAAAAACTACCCATGGTTGTTCCAATTGCAGGACGTAAGGTAGAATTATTTCTACTTCACACAAGCACAATGCTTCAAATGCTTACGGTTCGGACATACAAAATTAAATGTCAATCTTCAAAGAAAATAACTTATTCACAATTTGAAACTAATTCCGACTTGGACTAGGTCTCCCGGTGAGGATCTCTGGAGAAGAAGAAAGGAGGACCGCTGAAGAGGCGGCTGAGCGAGAGGAAGAGGAGGAGTCTGAGATGGGGATGAGGAAGAAGTTCCTTTAGCTAGAGACAAAGAGAAGGATACTTCTGGAGGTTTGTCATCCCCAACACTAAATGCTCCAATCCAAGACGAATTCAAGGTTGGAACAACTGAAACTGATGACGGGTCCTCATCAGGGGATATTTTGGTTTCGCGAGGGCGGAAGAACTCCCTGTTGAGGGACGATTGGACCAAAGTGATGACTAGAGCTACTGCCATTCCTACAAAGAAGACTGGGCAAAAGAACACCAAAGAGTCCTCAGCAGTCCGGGTACGGAAAGCAGTAAGCGCACCAAGGATCTAAGCTCTGGCGAACAAAACTGACCTAATAAGACTAATATTTATCTCCACATGATGCTCTCTAGCTTTTCTTCTTGTCCTTTTCGTTCACTTTTATACTCTGTTCCTGTCTACTTGTGCCCTTCCTACTGCCATGGAGCTAACCTTACATGTGGAGATTTGGCCTCTGATATGATAACTCTGTGATTTAACTCGATGGCTTCCAGTACTGAAACAAATATGCTGACAAAAAATGACCTCAACTATACCTCATTGAAGTGCACCCAAATTAATATGGGTAAGAGGTTGACATGCTCAGCAGAGCTAGGTCAGAGACTTTTAGGCAATGAAAGTTGTCTTGTTCTTGCAACTGAGCCTCCCCTAGGTCGAGGCGGAGTGGACGTAGTAAAAATTGCAGGTATGTCAACTTTTGTCAGTGACAAAGCCAAGCCGAGAGCAGTAATCTTTACGTCTCCTGATATCATCATTACCCAAATTCCGAAATTCTGCTCAAAAGACCTCACAGTGTGCTCAATCAAAACAATCAATCGTAAAAACCTAATTATAGCAAGTTATTACTCCGATATTACTACAGAAGATCCGAGCACTATGATTAGACCTCTAGTTGAATATTGCAATCTAACTCACAGGCCTCTTCTAATCGGTGGGGACTTTAATGCAAGAAGCACTTTATGGAGAGATAAAACCACAAACCGTCGTGGTGAGAAGCTCGAAGAATTCTTAGCGAACTTCAATCTTAGCCTGCAAAATGTGGGCATGTGTTCCCACGTTCGTGGGAGGAATGGGAGAGTCGATTATCGATCTCACTATTACTAATCTCTGGAGTCATCACCTTGTGTCGTCCTGGACAACAGATGCCTACTATTCAGGCTCTGATCATAGGATCTGTTCTTTCTATATAAACGCAGCAAGATATTTTACACATAGTATTATATAAGAAACGCTAATTGGACCTCTTTCAAAAATGCATTAAAATCAAAATCAACACCACAGATTCGCTTAAATTGCAGGGAGGATATAGATAAAGAAGCCAATATGATAACTACGGAACTACTCGATGCATTACAGAGTTGTTGTAGCGTAAAATCTGGCTTACTAAGAAAGGCAAATCCCTGGTGGAATGACGACCTACGAGAGCAGAGACGCAGTGTAAAATATCTGGAGCGTAAAGGGAGATCCGCTGAATTTAAGGTGGCTAAACAACGATATAAAACAATGATCATTAAAGCTAAACGCGAGGCCTTTAGAGAATGGGTGTCAACCTTGGGAGGCCCAAAAGATCTATCTAGACTGATGAAGACCAGAGCAAATCACTCACACGTTCGTGTGGGTGTGATGGATGACAAACACAACGAAAAGGACAGTTGG
>CP045891.1:30492791-30509050 GCA_013387185.1 Caligus rogercresseyi
TATTTCTTCGCAATTAAATTACCGTTTTTTACGCACTATAAGGCGCATCTATGATCCTTCACTTTTTTCAAAAGCTGACCATGTTCCTTATATTTGGATTAATATTGAGTCACAATTGATCTTGCATTAGGGTAAGCAGCTGTCTACTTCCATTTTCCCCCCTTAGAAGAAGTGGTGCACAGTTTTGGAGATATCACAAAGCTGTTTGTAATCTATCAATAACGTTGGACTGACTTATCTGACTGTTTTGATGGCATTCCCTTTAGTGCATCACCATCTAGTGGATGCATATCGTAAACCCCAACGTCTACTGATGCACTTTATATGTGGATTTTTTTTATTAATATGTCGTTCAAAGGTGATCCTTATAATGCAGAAAATACTGCATTTGTCTATATCTTTTTTTATTTATGTATGTATAGGAAATATTGACTTCAATTTGTCTCTGGAGAATAAATGGCGTAGGAGTTTTTACTGTAGAGCTAAAGGGAAATGCGAGGAATAAAGTCTTGCTACTGCTACATCTTTTAAGGACCACCTAAAATGACTGCCTGTGCACATGCCTGTTTTTCTCCATTAATTATGTTCATAATAATAGTAGACCCTCTTTTTAGTGTGTGTGTTATCTGCATTCTTATCACTTCAAAACATCATGAATTATCTCTTAAAAACATTATAATATGTACGTTGTATAACAACAACAGCAACAATCTTTACGGAAGTGCCTCCTCCTATGTGTATTCATAACTTTCTGGATTATGATGATAAGTGTGTGGAGCCGACTCTCTGACTATATGCATTAAACATACCTATACATATTCATACACAGTCTCTTTCGTTCCCTCCCCTTTTCATGCTCTGGTTCAGATTAATGCGGAACGACGAACAAACAATAACTTAAGCCTACACATCTTCCTTAGGTAGAGAGCAAATGACCTATGAGGTTGAGTGATTATGAATGTCAGATTTTCGCAGGAGAAAATTTATATTTATCTACATTAATTAAACATAGAGATAAAATATATTAAGTAGATGTCTATCGATTCTTAAAGCCGATATAATGTTGATAGTTTTCTTTCTAGAAAAATCAGATTCGTGGGTCTATAGTTTCTCCTATATATATTTCTATATTTTTGTGTAAAGTATTGAGGAACAATGATAAATCAAAATATATTATAAAAGTTGTTATTTGTTCTACAAAGTATTTTGTTGCCATTTTTTACAACGAAAAATGAAAGTAAAGCTGTGTGGCCTGACGTTTTCAAGTGTCAGCATATTTTTTGGACTACTTTGACCTCTAGAAAAACAATCTTATTTCCATCTATTTGATTAAAAGAAAAAATATTGCTTATAAATTAATATATGTTTAAACACCCTGAAGCATAATCAACAAATTTTTTGAGGGAATTTTTGAAGAACTCAATATATTTATATATCGACGCTGACGCAATTTGCCGATACCGATAGTATGTATGTAAATGTAATATCTTCATCAATTAACCGACCAAACTGATATATCTGTGAACATCAAATAATTTGTGCTTAACAGAATATATATATATATATATAAATTGCTTATAAGAAAGAAAATGTTTAAAGTTTTTGAGTGAGTTTAAAGCAATGAAGGGCCTTCCAAAACTTTAATTGAAAATCAAAGAGCTTAATATATTACATTATATTTATATATACTAATTTGTAGAACTCATACAGTAATATCGTAAAAATAAATATTTTATAATACACAATACAAAATTAACTTTATAATGCAAAATATTCATTAAAACATTCGGAATCATTTTTGGGTTGATCATGTGTATTTCGCTTAGTTATAGTTTCAATTTTACAGGACCTAAACTAAAAAATAAGGTATAAAAATATTTAAATAAATGCTTCCAAATTTTTTTAAATCCATGATAGTACTAATACCTATGTGATTTCTTACATTGTGTAACTTCAAATCTTATTTAAGAAACACACTTTTACTAAATAAATATTACACACCAAGTCTTCAAAACTTTAGATCAATCTCATAAAAATCAGAAAATCTTACTGTGTACCATTAAATAGCCGTCTCATGGCATGCAACAAACAAGTTTATTTCAAATCATGAACTCATGCATTTTGTGGCCCCACTATCCATGTGTAGTCTCTACTTAGATTGATGATATGTTAGGGAGCTGAAACTCCATATAAGGATTTACACCCCTCAAAAAAGAAATCCTGAATTCCCCTATTGGTGACCATTCGATATTGGTTACATTAAACAAAGATATTCTCTCTCTTTTTATCATGCCCAAAGATTGTTGCTTTGCCCTTCGCTTCGTGTTTTTATTTTCTTCTAAAAGGTCATTGAGCCAGTAAGTTGTTTAAATCAAGATACAGCTAAGCAAATGGGGATATTACCTTAGAGACGCTGATACCATATAATGGAATAAAAGGAAAAACCTATTGAGGTGACTAAGGAGCTGTAATGAAGATTATAAGTGGAGATAAATAAATATGCAATTATCTCTTGCGTATGCTAGGCTACAGTCATAGGAATTGCATTCTGCATTAATGTAACTTGTATTTTATTGTGACAATAATTTAACATTGCAGTCTGAAATGACTCTCCGCGTCATGCCAATAATTAAATTTCTTAAGGAGCTTATCCTGTTACATTAAGTGACCACAAGTTATTATGTACTGCAGGATACATATTGGGGGGACTTGCTTTGCAAAGATGTAACGGTTATAGCAGGAATGCACGATCCCTTGAGTATTGGGCTCCTAAGGCCACGAATGAATCTTATTGTGGGTTACAGTTGTTCGACCATGAACCCTCAGGTTTCACCAGCTTTAACTCTGACATATTGGGCACATTTCACAATTATGGCAGTTTGGAATTATAAATCTATCTTCATTTGAAAACTGTGATCCGGGTGTCTAATAATATCCTGTAAGCTTTTTAAATAAGCGTATATTGGTCCTTGGGTCTCACAATTAACCATTATGGCATATTTGACTTTCGAATCAACCCTCTGTTGGCCCAATTACACGTAATATCTCCTTAATTAGTCTTGCTGGATCAAAGTATATTCGACTTATTTTCGATTTTGAAAATCCATCTTCATAGCGTCTTATAGGGACAATTGCAAAAGAAAATATAATATTAAAATTTCAATTGGTTATGTAAAACCCAAATTGTGTATGGGAAACAAACAAAAAAATAAAAAAGCCATGATTAGCGACCCAATTTTGGACTCTTAATATCAGGTGCACAAGAGATAGCCAAATATGAATATGTATTTATTTATTAGTTCAGATAAGCAGTTACGTAAAAATATCCGAATCAACATTGTTATATAAAATTATTGCTCTGTGCAAATCATCGCTAGAATGGTCAATAAAACTCTATACATATCAATAAACGAGGGTATAAAAATAGGTTATACCCTTAATCTAAATCAATAAAATTAAGGAATGAAATTTAATATTAAAAAAATATTACATCAAAAACATCTAAGAGAGCAATTCAAGAGGTCCCTGTCGGAACGATTTAAATAATGTCCACCACATTGCAAACACTTAGCGTGAGTATAGAACTTCATCAATGATGTTAGATTTTACTCTTCAACATGAACCAATATCAAAATAATGTATAATATCGTCATTATTTCTCTTGACTTTCATATGTATAGATGTATAAAGTACTGAAGTTATCACCCATTTTTGTCTTTCTCCTTTTTTATTAGTAGAGTCTTTATTAATTTAGAAAAATTACATTGATAGCAAAAATCCAGGTTTAATGGATTTTGCGAAAATGAGGTCTATAGATGTAAATTCTCCTTCGTTGGTATTAGTAAAATATTTCGATTAGTTGAAAACAGGCTCCGATAATTGCTGATTATACATTATAATTGATAAATGCTAAGGAATACATCTCTTATCGCTATGGAAAAAGGGACTATCTTTGAGGAATCATATGGGAGCGATCATGTAGATTGAAACCCGTTAACAAATAAGTCCAATAGAAAGAAAATCATTCTAACTTATCGAAATAAAAAGGATATTCATAGGAAAAAACGTGCGCAACTATTCATAAATGCTTCTGAAATATTTGGACAGCATTTTTATGAAGTAAAAATACGTTTTTCACTATTTTCATTTAGAATTGCATTTTGCTCAACCACTGTATATATATATATATATAGGTATATAGAAATATAAAATAGACATTTTTTTTTTTAAAAATATATATTTTATGGAACGTCCAAGCTTTTTATTTGATAATATATATGCAATCAAAATACTTTTTTATTCATGATACATGAAACCCTCTACATGGGGTTGTTATTTTTGTTCCTCCTATTTTCTCTTTATAAAAAGTACTAATTACTTCCCCATAATAATAATAATATGATATACATATTTCCAAGCGTTTTCTTTTATTATTAAAGCCTCAGTGCCTGACTGGACCCTCATTCACTATGTTGTCTAAAGACGTGTGTATATAGTATATCATACTCTTTGCTTAAGGTAAAAACGTGTTGATCATTAAACTCACTTAATAATAGGATGAAAAAAAAGGGAAACACACAGGGGAAAAAAACATACTCAAAAACCACTCAGATCCCCTAGTTGGATCGTAGAATCACATACGTACGAATACCTACCTACTATGGGTAGGTAGGAAGATGAGTCTGGACATCTTATGAGATTTTTAAATTAAAGAATTCATATTCAACCCATGAACTCTGATTTCACCCATCACACACACAAAGCATTGCTTGTGTATGAAACATCTGTTGTATCATTCACTCAAAAGTACTTCTCTGGGAGGGAGGCATGATATTTGAATTATATTTCGTCTTGGCTCATTATTATTATATCTACGTTCCTCTGCTGGACAATATTGCTGGGCTTAGAAGGATCAGGGAGGGAATCATTTTTCTTCTTACGTGTTATATTTTAACGTGGGGCTCATAGAGATATAAAGACATAGAGAGCTTATTGGATTCTTCATATGCATACGTCATATTGCCCAAATTAAACAAATCTTTATATCTCTATGATCAACGTACGATGACGTAGTTCAAATTACTTAGTTTATATTGGGCACAGGCGACAGCTGAACGATGTTTCTCTGCTATAGATGGGAATAAGCTCTCTATATCTTTATATCTCTACTGTGGTGCCTTCCTATAAACAATATTTAAATAGATTCTTGTATTCCAATCCTTGTCTTCATTATCAGATATTTTATATCTAAGATCTCTTAACTAAATTTATGAGGAATAAATTTTATTTATAACTTCTGACTTTCTTTTTTTGGCCAAAGTTTAAAATAAGCTGTTTGTTTTGTAGGGGATTGGAATCAAAGCTTCTATGATTGCAAAGTCTCACAATGGTAATTAAATATTTGTAAATCTAGCATCCCTCAAATTAGAATACAGAAGTTTTATTATATCTGGCTCTTCTGACTTTATCATCCACAGTTAAAAAAACTATCCGCTTTTTATTCCCTCTCCAAAGAGATGCTAAAATACATATGCCTCTTTTACCATGGTTTTTAAAATTCCGTGATCAAGATTTTAATTCACAATCTGCAAATTGACAGCGGATGAACATCTCAAGAGCTTGAAGTTACCGCAAGAATGGAAAACAAGAGTTCTGCTGTCCATGATGGACATCAACGACGGAAAAAAATTTACAGCCCAATTACAAATATCGGCGAGTTTAATAACATTTTCATCACATTGCAAGGATTGCGGACGTATGTACAACAACATTAGCCATGCATTTAGTGACTGCCCAGCTTTGATTATTATAAAGAATTTTTTAGAAATGAATTGTACATATATCACTAATTTTAAAGCCGAATACCTAAGAGGATACATTCTCTTTGGCATTACAACGCATGGAAATAAATGTCAAGTGGAAGAACGTGCAATAAGCGCCGCATTGAGGAACTGCAAGGCCTATACAGCTCAAAACCTTTCAGATAACTCGTTAACTGAAGAACATAAGCTGAGAGCTATCTTTATTGGAGCGGCTGCCAGATATTTGGCATTATCTTTGAGGATCCCCAATGTCAACAGCCAAGAATGGACCCCAGCAGCTGCAGTAATTAAATATGTTCCACGCCTCTCGCCTATCTACGCCAAGTCTCTCCAGTTTATTATAAAAAATATAAGAAATTCAAAAACAATTTAGATTTATCTGATATATGTTTTTTGTTTATTTCTGTAGGATTGATTGTAATTGTTTTTTATGATTATCTTTTTTAGATGAATAATATGATTTTGAAGTTTTAGGTCTTAAAAAGGAAATTAATTTTAAACTATAATGTTTATTTATGTTTTTATGAAACACAATTTTCCTATTATATTTTTCCTTTTATATGTTACATATAGTGTACTTTTTTCTTCTATTTGTATATATAATTTGTTTTAATAAAGACCTTGTTGATGAGAAAAAAAACTAAAACACATTTAATAGTTTGTATGATTGCGAAGCCAAAAAATATTACTAACTGATCTGCATTGACCCAGGAGAACTCTATGAGATAAAATAAAAAAAATAGATTCAATGCTTTCAAATACTGATAGTGAAACCCATAATTTATTGGGCAAAAACAATGGATGTGTTAGACTTATAAATGATGATTATATTAATGTTTGCGCAGGATATGAATTAAATATTATATAAATTTTGTACCTCTTTATAATATTAATTGTATTGTTGAAGTCTTTTCAAAAAATAGACATTTGACATTTTTTGACAAAAAATTTATTATATTGTTCTGACTGCATATTTAAATGTAGCCTCAATTTGATTTCATTCCTATATCAAGCCATGTGTAAATACTCTCCCTAATGTGATGGAAAAACTCAACGATTCCTGCTAATAAAACGTTCGCCAATTTTCATCCATCTGTCTAATTACTAACTAAGCCATTACTTTCTACATACTTGGAGCAGATGTCCAGACCATATTAAAAAACTTATAAGTGTATATCTAAAAAGCGTGATGTTTGTCCTAGATGACTGCCTTGAGTTTATTCTTCAGAAGGAAAATATTATGCAGGGTGAAACTTTTTATCTGGAAGTAGTTTATGTCGAAATATTTTTTCATTGAAGTTAAATAACATTACATATTTATACTATGCAGTGCTGGGGTATTGGATGCAGTGCTGGGGTATTGGAAGTTATCGGTTTAGAAAAGGTCTCCGTGCTTAAGGTGTTAGGATCCTTCATTTCAATAGACGAAACAGACTGGACCGAGAACAAAAAATGATCGAAGAAAAGTTAAGACGAGCAGCATCAATCTACTCGAGTGTTCTGAGCCCCAATCTTCCTGCGAGAGTCTATGTTTGGAACACTTTAATATTGCCCAAGGCCACCCATCTGCTAAGATCTACAGCCTATAGTGAAGAACTGATATCAAGGGTCTTGGAATTAGAAACATTTTTCTTCTTTAAAGACAAACCAAGTCGAATTTTCACTAGGAGAAGAATTGTTCTTGCCAAAAAGTGGGGAGGCCTAGGAATAATATGCTTCAAGAACTATTGGAAATCCATACTTTTCGGCTGGTTCAGGCGAATTTTGGATATAAATACAGTGTGGGGCAAAATTATGATTGCGAAAATGAAGTTGTGTGGGGTCTCGCATGGGGATGTGGAAGGATGTGGACCGGGAAAAGTTTTAGATATTTCCGAAACAGTAGGTCATTTCTGGGGAAAAAAAAAAAAATAACCTTGAGCTGTCGAAACAGGCCCTAGAAGAAATGGGTTGGCAAGAACCGGTTAGGGATAACCCTAGACTTTTATTTTTAGCCAATACCTCGGTCAAAAAGAAAATAGCCTTCTTGGGCGAGATTTTTAACAAAAGCCAACTATTCAATGCCAGTGAAGTTTTGGAGAGAGAAGGGATTAGAAGGAACGTCAATTTTAAAAGACGAGTGTGGCCCGAGGGACTCCTTTTTTAATTACATCAGTAGGGTACAAAAACAAGGCTTAGGAGCTTTTTAGTGAAGGAGGGGGACAAAAAACATTTTTTGAATCAAATGGAGGGTAAAAGTGAGAGATTAGGGTTAAGTTTTACAGCGAAAGAGATTATAAAAGCACTACAGAACGGCAGTTTTACTTTTTCTACTTATTGGACAAAATATAGGGTGGTGTCCAATACACTGAGCTTCGGAAGCATATATGGGAGAACGCAAGAGGAAAGGGTTTGTTATTTCTGTAAGACCGAGATTGACACAGGAAGGCATTTTTTATTGGATTGTTTTACATTGAAAAAAGTATGGGATCTAGTCATTCCAAAAATTTATACAAGTTTTGGTCATATTTTAAGAATTGATAGCATTTGTTTTATATATAAAGGTCCTGATAAAACCAAAATAAATTTTATTGTCGCAAAAATTCAAAATCTTCTTCACAAACTTAGAAGCACTAAAACCCCCTATCAAAAAATGTTTTTAATTTTGTGAATAGATTATTTGATGAACTCTAGTTTTAGATGTTAAAATGTCCCAATTTATTTTCATGTATCTCAGATTTGGATGTAACGTTAATATCATATTAGTTTAAAATAAATGTTGTACGGGTGTACAAAAAAAAATAACATTACATATAGAAAAAGCTATCGGTGTACAGCCCACAGATTATATCCGTATATCGTTGAACACGGTTCAATGTTTGTATATATTTACATATTATATTTTTTAATACTATAGATTAATTTTAAATATTTGAATTTGCACAACAAAAATACATTCAATATATAATACTAACCTATGAATTATCGTAATATTCTTCTTCCCAGTTCTTCAAGCATCCACGAACAACTATCTTATTTTTTTATAAAATCTATTCGAAGAATCGAATAGACATGAATTATCAGAACTGCCATAAAGTATGTAATCTTTTTTTAAAGAACTATCTCTGGATTTATATATATATTTATATGGTAAAAATATCCTTTACAAAACCGATAAGATAAAGACATTTGTTGCATATTTAATCGTTGACGTGCTTCCTTGGTTTTTTGAACAATTAAAATATTCTTCGTTTGTACTTTAAGCAAGTGAAATACATACAAATTAAAGATTTAAGCTAAATATACATTTCATGCTCTGACGTATCATATTAGTGGTGTAAATTATTGTTCATATATATGAAAACACGTCATACATTGTATGTATGAATGCTTTGACGACTCAAGGATGGAGTTGGTATACCATCACGATAATAAAAGCAATAGTATCATTCTTCTTCCATTATATATACATTATATTAGAGGGCATCAATGCAAACAATGAAATTATTTTTGCTGTAAAAATAATCTTAAATGTCTATGACTAGTGGTTCCCTCGTCACAAATTCTATAAGTCATATATGTAACTTTTTTCGTTCCTTTATTTAGGTAATTATACATACAGATACCTATATATATAGATATTGCTAAATCCAATGTCTTGATTTGACGATTATACATTGTTTTTAAACATTTGTTCATTAATATAATAATGACTTTATTGCTCGAACCCCTTAATACAATCTTCGACGACAATGCCTTCCATCAAAGCAAAAAATATATAATAAATTTAGTAAATGAACCTATATATCATGGGGAGCCCCACTAATATGGACAAATAAAACTCTGTGGATTCTTATGTTCAGTAACTTATAAAATATCAAATGTTTCCTACTGCATAAGATATACAAGTGCACTTAATTTACATTATATTATTATTGAAAGGTCACATTCTATTTGTACTTGTCTCATATTTGCTCTGCTTGTTCTTTTGAACGCGAAGTAATTGACATGATAAAAAAGCGGCACCAATTTGATTCTAGATCCTATGGCTTGGTTTAGATCTAAATGAAATGATACATGTGTCATAAATATATTCTTTAGTATGTATGAAACATCATATTACTTTTCTATATCGAGCTCTTTTCTTCTCCGTGGCAGCTTCCTTGAGCTCTGTGATGGCTCTGATGGTTTTTTTTAGACTCTATACTTCATATAGATACAAAGAGTTTGTGAAAGAGTATCTCCAACGAGTGACGCACTCTGTACTGAAGCGAACCCAGTCCCTTATTGTGTTCCCATTAAATTTGTTGGATAGTGTTAGAGAACGATAATAGGTATACATATAGTACAAATTAAACCTATATAAAATTGTATAAAGATAACTTTGGAGGCGGAATGCTAGTTTCAAAACTGATTTTGCGATTCCAGTATCCTGACCTATAGCCCCATATTTTTTTCTTTTATGAGGCTATTTGGTATATCCCAAGTGGTTTGGACGGATTTAACTGGCTACATTGAGGTTCTCCACGTGCCCATAATTCTCAAAATGCTCCGCCCAGTTTTGAATTCCATTTCTGTTCGAGTTCGAACTGACGCATGGAGTTCATTAAATTCGACACGGTGTATTTTTGTTCCACCTCCACGTGGGGTCTTGATGTACTAATGGTAATTGATTCTGCTATGTTCTCAAATACCAGGGCAGTTGATGAATATTAAAGGATACATCACATAAGAGTACTATTTTTCTGATTCACTTTTTGAGTAGTATCATTTTTATAAAGTACAAATTGAATTATTGAATATATATATATATATTATATATATATATATATATATATGTGTGTGTGTGTGTGTATATATATAGTGCGTCATCGACGCAGAAGGCAATTGGATTGAATAAGCAGAATCTACACATTTAATGTCGAAATAAATAAAATTGAACAGGAATTACAATTTAAGGTTTTTTAAGTTAAGAAGAAAAACGCCGTATTGGATCTTACCATTGATATATATATATATATATATATATATATATATAATATATATATATATATATATATATATATATATATATATATATATATATATATATATATATATATATATATATATATATATATATGTATATATTGGAAACTTTTTACAGCTTTTAGTTAGACGATACCTTCTTATGTATGCAATGTATATGCCCCTATAATAAATGCCCAGGTTTAATCCATCAAGCGCCTATAAAAAGATATATTAGTACAAGAGAGAAAGAGAACCTAATAATACATTGTTCCCTGGCATAGGGCCTATTAAACTGTCAAGGAAGGGTCTATTAAAATCACATTCAAATAGGAGGAGCCCCATCATTAAGTGTGGTGTTGAAGAAAATGAAGAATGTGGAATGGGTACACCAGTCTTCCTCCCCCCAAAAAAAATATGTAGAATGCAATGGATCAGTCGAATACATAGGTTCTTGGATATTCATTAATATTTTTATGCGAACAATAATAAATTTTAATTTATTTCAAACATAAATTCATTTGCTATAAGGTATCTCCATATTTTATGTAAGTATTTACAAATATACACCAAAATAATGCAATCGGGTAAAGAACCCAAGAATATAGGTGACAATAAATAATAATCCATGGTATAAAATGTGATACATAGTTTTTGGGGTATTAAAAGGACTAAATATTGTTTAATTTTTTTAAATGCCACGACTTCTTTTCCTTTCCACTTGATGTAAAGTATAATGTATTAAAGCTTAGTGATAGCTTTATGATGTAGTGTATTCTTGTTATATAATATAATATAAAGCTTATAAATAAAGCTAATAAATGTGCTAACATGTAGTTAGACCTCTATCGGTTGATATCTTAGTAATTATGGTGTGTTGAAGTGTTGATTTGGAGGCTGAACAAACAATCAAAATCACATTTCTCTCACAATTGAGATTCAAATAACTTTTTGCAATTATTCCTTCTTTTTATACATATGTATTTGATTGTATTGAGAATACAATCATTCCAAACCAACAAAGGGGCTATATATATATATATATATATATATATATATATATATATATATATATATATATATATATATATATTAGGGTTGTTCTTATTTTTCAAATGTTTGAAATGTTAGCAACATTGTGGATTTTCTGTTTCATGGTGATAAAAGAAGACAACATACAAAGTTTGAACAAAATCGGTCAACATTACGAGGTCGCGCAACGAGGTCAAAGTTTTAAAAATTTAGTAAAAATATAGTTTTCCGCAAATTTCTTCAAAATGGTGGACTTTACAGACTTCAATAATAATATTAATTTAAAGGAAATCTAATTTACTACCAGACGTATGTTTGATGTTTTTTAATAAAACAAAGTTTTCAGTAAAAACAAAGCAAGAAAGGGAGTGTGTAATGTTAGCATATTTCATAGCTTTTTTGTATCAATTAACTTCACTCGCCTGTTGAAGATGATTGTTCGCTTCAGAGTAAAATAGTACTTTTAAGCTTAGTAAACCTTTAGATGATAAATCCAAAAATGACCTTGGTTGCATTCTATCAGTTCAGAATTCAGTACAATCTGAGTTTACATCATATGATTCAGAGCCTGTATTGACCTATAAAAATCGATTATGATAAAAATAAATAATAATGTGTTTCTTAGATTTGCGTCTAGGTATCTTCTCAAAATTTTACTTTGTCTCTGACGCATTTATAATCCATTAAATGCGTCATTTTGTACGCGAGATAGGCTTTTTTAATGTACATATAACTCTCTACTTATTAAATTGACATGATTTAGTATACCAAAATATTAAAGCTGGTTAACCAAGCTTTCATTTGATATGTTTGGTGTTCTAAAAATCGCTATACTTTAAGAGATATAAGCAAATACGTACTCTCCCCCAAAAATTGATCTTTTGATATGAGAATATACGATTACCATTTGGTAAGGCTGTTAGTGTTACCTGGATAGAAAGAGAAAGAGAAGGGAGGGAGTATTTTGCCTCACTTGTCTCCCTTCTTTTTTTCTTCCTATCCAGGTAACACTAACCGCAGTTAAGTTCGTTATATCTGAGGCTACCTAACCTTTTGTGTTCATGATCGAATAAGCCTCAGTTATAACGACCCTAAGTTCGTTATATTTGAGGCTACCGAACCTTTTTTGTCCATAACCGAACAAGCCCCGAATACAATGAACCTAAGTTCGTTATATTTAAGGCTACCGAACCCGAATTATGAGCTGCTGCGGATCATGCGGTTTGAACTCATGCATGAGGTGCAGCAGAAGAAGACGCCGACGAAGATCTCTGACTTCTTCAAGGCTGGCCCCTCCCCAGCCGAGAAGAGGTCTGGGACAGAGTCTGAGACCAGCATTGTGTCTGTGACTTCGACCTCCTCCACTAATCTGCCAAATTTGTCCAGCGGCAGTTCATCGTCACTCCTGCAGGATATACCTTACACTCCAGAGCCTTCCTTTAACGAATTTTCGGATATAACGACCCTCCCCTCCCCCCATATAGTTCGTTATATCGAGGGTTTACTGTATATCTTTTTTGAAGTTTTTTACGGTCGCAATGACGTATTTTTCTGAAGGATCCAATCAGCTCTCTATATCTTAATATCTCCATGTTGGGTTCACCAATCTTATCAACCAGTTTGAATACTTCAAACTCTTCCCCCTTTTCTCACAGGAAACACAAGTGGACGCGCTCCGAAGGATAAGAAAGAGAAGGGAGAAGCTCTATGAATAAAATATTTGACATGTACTCATGAATACGATAACATCATGAAAATAGTTTCCCGCGCAAAGTTTATAATGTTGATTTTCCCTCCAAATCATGAAGGTCTTACGGAGAAAGCATTTGCCTCTTAGTTCACATAGGAGACTTTTAAGTAGGCGTTCTTTCTTAGAAGAAATATGTAGTATAAGATATATAATTTCCTTAAACTTTTTAGTGCATAAGTCTTTTGCTTCATATTTGCCTCGCTGAACGTTGCTAAGTATCTGTGTCCACTTTTTTTAATGAGACGATAGAGGTTTTTTAAAGTAAGAAGAGGAAAAAAAAAAAAAATACATATGTATATATTTGTAGTTATAAGGAGAGGAACTTAATCAGAATTTACAGGATAATATAAAAAAATTCCCTCTCCTTATTTTGTTGAAAAAACAATCTCATAGCATTCTCTATTATAAAACAACTTTCAATAAGACGTCTCCATCATCATAAGCTTCAAAAACTTCATTGTTTGTTGCAAGGTTCAACCCTTGCCTCAACATATTATCCAAAGATATGTTACCATGTATAATGCTGTGGCCGTAGGCCACCCACCCGCCCGGACGGCTACCCACAGCCGCGGAGCGGCAATGGGCTAGTTAATATAATTTACAAACCAATATCCATGAGAACAATGAACGGTAAAATATTATATTGTCCTAAAAATATTTTACATTTTTTCAATCATTTAATTTTCGTTATATCTCTTTATTTAGTTAGCTTGTAACAAATATTTAAAAGTGGGTAAACGAAATATGTTTTGATTGAAAGCATATTTGTTTGCTTTATTCGGACAAAAAAATGATAATGTTAAATTACACTTTTGTACTTATAGGCTCCATTTTTTAATACATAACTTTTATTTTTACTCTGAAATTGTTACGACCAACGTCCTTTTTCGTCTAAAATAGTCAACTGTTTCATGCCAAACGAGACGAGTAGTTGGGGAAGTGCTGCTTTGTTTAAGTTGCAAATCTTACACTTTGCTAAATATAAATACCTCAAAACGCTTTGGTTGACTTTTGGGATTCAACATATAATGGCAAACTACGATATTTATATTCTGCATGTTCCATACTGACCCAAAAGAAATAGGGCAAGACAATTTACATTTAGAGTAACATGAGCCCTTCTAAAGCATGCTTTCCTTCGATGAACATCACAAACTACGAGTACATTTCAGTTTGTTTATCGCGTTTATATATATACATATTTATGAAACAACGTATCAGCCCATATACATTGTGCATAAGCAAAATCACCTATTTCTCACATGACAAAAATGATGACAATATGCAAAGTATTTCAAAAAACAACCGAACTAAATATTGGTGGTATCCGCATAGCATAAATACATCATTTATGAAATGTCAACTATAAGGACCATTTCTACAACTAATAAAATGGTCTATGCACAAAAACGATGTTTTTCTGGATGGATATTAGATGTTGACATATGTGGCATGTCAAAAAAAGTAAGTCAAAGTTTTGGTTATGTTACAATTAATGAATCTTATTTACGAGCTTTGACAATATTTAGTTGATTTTATACAAGTAAAAATGTTAATTTAATGCAAACAAGTGTTATTCATCTCTGAGCTTTAATAATAAACTTAAACGTTTAATTATATACATTCTTAACCAACTGACCCAGACTTATATATGAATATATATCTTAATCAAGAATATAAAAAATGTGGGAGTGATGATCAATAACAAACAAGATTGCTACAATGTGCATGAAATTACCAAACTATTATAGATGTATTTTTCCCTTCTTAGATTAAATTCTGAGGAATTCATAGAATACTTAAAGTAGTCATCTTTGGACAAAAAAAAAGAGTATAGGGTTGTCTTATAGATCCCGTTTCTATAACTATTTGTCTATATGTATTCTAGCTGATTATTCACATGTGAAAAGGGGCTTGACTTTTCACACGCGTAGGCATTTCTTTATGTAAGTATTTTATATATAAATATCTGAAGAACTTTATTTACATTTTAAATACCCTACAACATTGTCAATCAAAATGACAACCCCTCTTCACAAGACTATTTAAAAAATCATAATAATAATAATACTAATGAACGAGTCCCCGTACCTATGTTTGTATGAGACCATCAAAACAAGAGGGAGGAGGACGCTCCCCTCTTCGCAGAAGGAATTCATTAAGCTTATGTCATCCCATGTCAAATCTTCATCAACCAATACGTATATAAAAATCACTCTGTCAAAATTTATTCATAAAAAATAAGTGGGAACGTTTCTCTTAAGACAAATGTCTACAAGAGCTCTCCTCCTGTCAGTTTGGGTGGACCATCTGTTTGGAAAAAATACTTATGCACTGTCCCTCAGTAGGTGGTCACAACAGTATTGTCATCCATGCGAGGAATAAATGCCTTTTGACCTGTGAAAGATGGATTTATACATATTTAAGATCATGATGCAAGTATGCATCATGACATTTGAAGGGAATCCTTATTGTTTTCTTGGTGTAAGATCGTTCGGAATAAGGGATTCTTCATGTGTGGAAATAATAATTAATCAATTATTAAACTCAGAAATATATATATATATATAAATATATCTATTAATAACATAATTATTCAATTTTTGTGGAGAAATAATTTTCGGGCCTATATGTATATGTATAATATATATATATAATATATATATATA
>CP045891.1:30509150-30521272 GCA_013387185.1 Caligus rogercresseyi
TCCCTCCGTTTTAATTCAAGTTTAACTACTTTCGTAATAATAAAAAAGAGGAAATGAAGTAAGTTCCTAATAGGAACTCCCTCCATTTCCTTTTCTTCTTTACACAGTAGTTAAACTTTGACTTACAAAGGAGGGAGATCCTTTTCCACAGGTTAAGTATTGCCCCATAATCTTGACTGGTTTTATCTGACGGATTCATGCGTGTGTTACACATGGTACTGCAGCCTGGCTTCATTTTTTATGATGATTTAAATGACGTCTAGACTTCAGTTTATCATGAAGAGGCCTCTGCAAGCACGCAAAGTCGCGGTCAAGATGTACATACATGACCAAAAAAGAGTTTTGGTTGATGACTTAAATGAACCGTGGGAAAGGGTATGCTTCAAAGTATTCATGCAGCATTGAAAGAAGAAAGTATTCCTCTGTGCCACTGGCATATTTGTATAATATTATAGTGTTACAAACTACCACAATAGCAGAGGATAAACATGAAAAAAGAGCCCGTTAGCTTAAGTGAAGTGTGTTTGACACTCAATGTCGAGTGTGCAGATTCGAGAGATGGGAAGGTCAATTTGGTTTGATAAATTAACGCTATAAAGCTTTTTATACTTAATCAGGTTCTGATTCTAAAAATAAGCCAAAAAACATGTAAAATGCTCTAATTAAGAAAGAGTCCCAATTGACGCATTTTGAATCACTGAAGTCTCTATTGAGCCTATCATATTAATTGCATTGGCAGTATATTAAGAAGGGCCTTGCAAATTTGAGGGCTAGGTAAAAAAAACATTTTGCCCCCCCCTTCCAATGCAAATAATAAAAAGCTCAATAATTATAGTAATGAAGATCGACTAAATAACAGCCTTAAGTGTTTGAAAGTAAGTCCGAGATCGTGGAAAATTAATACAAGTAATCATGAATAACTATATCAGTGAAGTAAATAAATTATTTCAACTATTATGTATTAATTCAATAAAAGATTTATATTGATAAAATGCCTCAATATAATATATATATATATATAATACAGTTTTACAATTGAGAAGGGTAATAATGAAAATCCCTCAAATAATCAAAAAGCAATATAAGAACAGTGGGTTTTGACTAACCATCATTTTGAATGCAATGCAGAAACGAAGGGCAATCAACGGAATCGAAAACTTTGATAAAGAAAAGATTTCACAACAAGAAAGAAAATTTTAAATTGGATCAACTTTACGGATCTCATGCACAGGACTAAAAATAAAATTGAAAGTATCTCAGACCTAACCATTCGAGATTACAGTGCGTTAAAATAGAGAGAAAAAGAGAATCATCTAAAAACATGTGTATCGTAAACTCCGTTGGAGAAACTTCTAGTCACCCTGATTTTATATGTAGGGAAATTAGCTCCTACTACTCCAAATTTACAGCTGCTACGACTGCAGAGATTCTATATTATGCGCCCGTTGTAAGTTGGCGAACGCCGACTTTTGCGAAAGCATAAGATGTTCCGTGGACGACAGTCTACATATTTTAGACGAAGACAAAAACGAAATGGAAGTCCACCTAACTATTAAGAAATTGAATATCAATAGTAAATAACGCAAAGGTCAATAAGTCACCTGGTCCTTCCGGCTTAACCTTTGAATTTTATAAAAGATACCTGCACAATCTATCTCCTCTCTTACTCATGTTTTATGAAAAAGTTTTAACCGTTGGACACTTCCCAGAATTTGCCTCAGATGGGAGAATAGTCTTAATACCTAAGAAAAATAAAGATCCGAAATTTTTAAAAAATCTACGTCCTCTTACTATGCAAAATTCGATTTACAAGATATTTTCATATATTTTAGCTAATCGAATAAAAGGAGTTTTAAATAAAGTTTTACACGATTCTCAGTATGGTTTTTTAAAAGACAAGCTTATGGATATAATTCCTTTTACTCTTCAAACACTTACCGAATGTGAAAATCACACGTCTTTAATGGCTATTGATTTTGCCAAAGCGATTGATTCTTTATCACACAATTTTATTGTCCAAACACTTTACAAGAAAGGTTTCGGCGATTTTATTATAAGAATGGTTTGCACTTCCCTTGCCAAAACAAGAACCCTAATAGAATATGGAAGCCACAGAGCACACTTTTATAATTATAGAGGTGTTCGCCAAGGAGACCCCATGGCTGGAATCCTTTTTGTCTTATGCATTGACGGTCTGCTCCAAAGAATTCACTCTGATCCGAACATTCGTGGATTTAATTCATCAGGAAAGGTGTTAAAATGTTTGTGCTACGCAGATGACATGACCATGACATATTCTGGTAATCCACTTCAAACCATAAGATCAATCGGCAGAACATTTAAATTTTAAATCAATTCTCTATTATTTCCGGCTTAAAAATAAACGTTGAAAAGACTGAATTTCTCAGCCCCTTTGGAGGCATTGTAGAAAAAGCCTGGCCAATATTAAATTCGTCTGATCATATGAAGATACTTGGATCTTGGATTGGATCTAACAGTTCTAGGTTAAATCGTGATCTCATGATGTCAACACTGAAGAAATCGTGTTCTTTTTCCATTCCCTCAACTTAAACGTGTGGGATAAAGTCAGAGCCTGGAATACCTATATTGTCCCAGGTGTAATTCATTTACTTCGTGTTACACCTTTTCACCAAGGAACATCCGAAGAACTTCTAACTATGGAGACTTCTCTCTTGGGCTTCCACAAAAGAAGAAATATATCCCAAAAACGAATTCACAATCCACTCAGACTTGGAGGATTGGGAGTCTTGGACGTCCAAAATTTATGGAAATCTTTAAATTGCTTTTGGATTCGAAAGCTATGGGACAACAGCCACTATTGGTCTTGTTATATCAAGCAATATTTAAAAAATAATGGAATCGACTATAATGAATCCCCTATCACGGGCTATCAAAAGTTTTACCCACTATCTCTATGTTGTCTGGAAGAATAAGAGAATTTTGTAATAGCTCAACAGAGTGCATCAAAACATATGAAACGTCCTTAGCTTGGGAAATGCCTCTTTTAAATTGCCTAAATGTATCGATCCCAAAAACTTTGAATGCTCACATTGCAAGCGATGTTATACATTCATCGAAATTTTTAAACAGACTTGCACATAAGTATTTTACTAGTGTTTTCGGGAAGCTTTCTAGAGTGAATCGTCCATTTTTACCCTTCAGGATCAAGATCTCCATTTTATCCACAAAGATTTTACGCAATGCTTCCACAGTCTCAACAATAGTACCTTTTAAAGCCTACTTAAAGAGACGTGGGATACAAAGAAGTATAAGCGATTGTGTCGCCGCTGTGAATAATAGATTTCTTACGTCCTCAGAGAAATGGTTCAAATACCGACTTTTGACCGGTTCGCTGGAGGTTGCAGGCAAGTTTTTCAAAGACGATCGAAAGAACTGTTTCTTTTGTAAAACACACCCGAGACCACGGATCATCTCCTTTGGAACTGCCCTGCATTAGCAGAGACTTACCAAGCCCTCCAAATCTCACTAGAAAACCTCTTCAAGACCAAAACTTCTGAGGAAGACTTTCTGACATTCACAAAGAATGCCAAATGTGACGCCGTCATAACTAAAGTTCACTACATATTATATAAAATGCGAACAGTTAAAAACGACGACCTTTCTTGTATCATCCCAATCGCCTCTTTATATTCAAAAATTTTATTAGAGATATAATTTTTATTGATATGTTTGTTTTCAAATTATTTTAATGTTTTCTTATATTTTCGTTTAAATGATTGTTATTTATTGATCGTTTTTCACTAAATATGTGCACAACCTTTTTGTATATCGTTGGTTGATCTGTCGAAATATATACCCACTGGGCCAAGAAAAAAAAACCATCATTTTGAATAATACAGCTCATGTCATACAAAATAGCAGACTATTACTATATTCAGACATTGCATTAATAAAAATATCATAGTTTTATGTTTAAAAGCCGAAGACTCTAATAAAACAAAGGAAAAAAGTCGATGTTGAAATTCTTTGAAATTAAAGGCAGTGTCTTTATTATTGTCCCCGTATATAACTTCCATTGACCCATCTTAATATTTCTCAGAAACAATGAGTTGAACTCACACTTGGCTCATACCCAAGGAAATATTGAACTTTACGGGAATCCCAAAGAATACTTATATGAGTAATATGATTATATTTTTGTAATCCAAACATGACATGATCTTTTTAATTCAATAATTCATTTTTTGAATAGTATAAAGGAAAAATACATTAAAAAAATAAATAATATGCGAAGGTACAAATGAATATATATTATAATTTATTGTGTCTAGGAGCATTTTAACATGACGGACTTAAGAATAAACTTTCGATATTAAACTTAATTAAATGATTTTTTTCTTTACCTTTGACATGAAAATTAGAAATATTGAATAAATTTGGTATATTTGGTAAAAATAAATATTCAAATGTTTTTTATGCTAGGAACCAATCTGGCAATAATAAAGGAAATGAAAATCAGACCAAAAATTGTTATATAATTTGTGCCAAGAATAAAGGTAGAAAAAAGGGGACAAACTATAGGAAAACAATATAAGTTTTAAAGGAGTTGTAAATAAAAACCAGAGCAGTCGAATAATGTATGTTTAATAACAGTTTGAAATTATTGTTACAAAAGTACTCTATATGATGAGATAATAATTTACTTAAAAAGGGGTGCGATAGCCGTGCGTGTTAAGGCGTGTTCAACTCTCAATGTTGGGGGCGCAGGTTCGAATCCCGAGAGGGGATGGTCATTTTTGGTCTACCTCATTGATAAGATCCTAGGTTCGATAGACTAATTTTAACGCTATAATGCTTATTTATATCCTATCGGATGCAATATATCGAACCAATTAGGCAAAAAAAAAATAAAAAAAAAATTACTTTATTGCCTTATGAAAAGGAAACATAGCATTCCGCTCTGTAGTTGTGCTCTTTCTGTAATTTACCTCCGCCGAAGGAGGTATTGTTTTCACTGGCGTTGTGGTGGGTTGGTTTGTCAGCAGGATTACTCAAAAGTACTGAACGGATTCGAAATGAAACTTTGTGGAGTTGTGGAAATGCCAAAAGTAACAAGTGATTAAATTTTCATCTCTAAGGGCTTTTTTAATATGCAAAATGAGCAAAATACAAATGAAAGGGGTCTCTATTCAGGGAGTAGGAAAGAACAAACGCTAAAAAAAATATTCATGACTTATTATGTTCATATATCAGTCAGGACTATGTTAACCAGTGAGTAGATTAAACTTCTTCCTCTTCCCGTCTCTGAGTGACTTTTTAATATTGCAAATGAATAACAGAGAGGGAGGAAACACTGATTAGAGATAAAAATACGGGATTGGTGAAAGGGAGAATGAGATGTTTGAATGAGAATGTTGTGGGGATCGGCGGAGGTAAACACCATCTGAGTGTAATAGCCTCTAGTTGTATATGATGTTTTTGTATATATTATACAGTAATAAAGTTCTAACTAACTATAATTCTAACTGTTAAAACATGGTTGTTAAGGTAACACCTTTATTTTATTTGATTTTCATCATAAGCAGGAAAAATATATAAATCAATGAAGGTGTGTTCTATACAAAAGTTTTACACTTAATGGAGAAAGGAATATATATTTTTGACCACATACATTTTAATATTCAGGACTAAATATATATATCAAAACTTGGCATGGTTTTTTGTCCCATAGACTTAAATTGACATTTTTCATTGTCCTTTGCCAACCACGCAATTCAATGTGAATCATCAAATCCTATATGTTATATTGAAAAGGTTTCTTTATAGAATGCTAGGGAAAAAGTTTTTTTATTTTGACTGATCTTATATGGAATATATATATCTTAATGGCGTATAAAAACATAAGCGTTCTTCGAAGGCAATGTTCATTTTTTCGTGATAATGATAATAATCTATTGTTTACAAGTTAATAAAAAGATATGGGGAATATACAGGGTGGATTCACTTAAATTGAGACTCACATATTACAAACTACAATCTTTGTATTAAATTTTACATAAATAATTTTTAAACAAAAATGATAGCACAATGTGTAATTTACAAAATGTATTTCAATAAATTTTCACATATCCTCCTTTGGACTTCACTACAGCTTTGAACCTCTCATGGTGGAGGCAACACAGGCAGGAATCTCTTCCTCAGACAAAGATTTCACGGTCCAGGCCACCCACAACAGTCAGAATGACCGGGTTTTATCGTGAAAAAAGGAAGACATCCCGTGCAGCTGAGGACTCTCTTCAGAAGGCAAAAGCCACCCTCAGTCATGGTCTGAGCTGAGAAGAGATTCCTGCCTGTGTTGCCTCCACCGTGAGGAGGTTCAAAGCTGTAGTGAAGGCCAAAGAAGGATATGTGAAAATTTAATAAAACATTTTGTAAATTACACATTTGCTATATTTTGTTTAAAAAATATTTGTGTAAAATTTAATACAAAGATGTATGTAGTTTGTAATATGTGAGTCTCAATTTAAGTGAATCACCCTGTACATAGATAAATACGTTTATTCCACTTTAATCAAAGTATATATAAAATACAAGATATCTGTATTTTAGTTTCATGGACGTCCTAGACTTATTATTGTTGAACGTCATCAAAAGAATACTGGATTTTTGCCTATTTGATTCGATAGAATCACATTCGTTGGGATGTGAATACTCATTATAGCGTTAAAATTAGTCTATCGAACCTAGGGTCTTATCAATGAGGTAGTCCAAAAACGGACCTTCCCCTCTCAGGATTCGAAATTGTGCCCCCATATTGAGAGTGAACACGCCTTAACGCATGAGCTATCGCACTCCATCATACTGTAACTGGATTGTTGTTCTTCCCGCCTGCCGGGGTTTTTAATGACGTCACACTGGCAAGCGAATAGGTAGCTCCTTTGCATATAAACCAATTTTGTATTTCAATGTGCCTTGCCATTAATTTATGTTTATATATCTTCACATAAACTCCATTTCAAGCAGTAAAAATTAATAAAGATTATACAATGCTTTATGGGTTATTATTTTTTTATTGCCCGGGGTTTATCCCTTTGAAGCCTGAAGAGTCCATACGTGCTAGGATGTTTGATTTTTTTAATTCCTTGATAGTTTCTCAAATGATTATTTAATCCAGTCGGATGCAATTCTGTCGAACCATATTGACAAAGAAAAATGATGTGTTTTATACCATTAAGGAATAAAAAAAAAAAGTGTCAAAGGTTTACCATTTATCTATCCAAATATTATTTTCGATAACTATATATATAATCAGATAAGTTTAAAATGCAATAAGTACCACAGACATTATGTCCTTGAAAGAAGAAATATTATCAAATAAAAATTGCATCTCTTCTTAATTTACGACAATGACCATTTGTAATAAAAATAAAATTGTAATAATAAACTATGAACGCATGTTTTTCTCTTATAACTCAATCGAGTACAAAAACAGAATTGAAATGTCATCGCCATGTGGTAAGAAAGGGATGATGAGGTGTGGTTTTATATGGGTGAAATTAGCATAATGAGTTTCAAAGTAGTAGTTTGTAAATATCCGTCCAAAACTCCATTAAGAATTATTGAAAACATATTGAAACCTTAGTATAGTATGGATACTCACAAATGTCAAAGCAGGCATCTCCATAGCTAATTTTTATTACAAATTGCTTCATATGTTTGTATGAATATTGAAGAGTTTGGGACGGCAAACTCTGATTGGCTAGAAGCTATTTTTATGACGATACCATTTGATACGATGAAATAATATTTAGATCCTTAATTATTTTATTGCTTTTAAGAATTAACAAATAAAAATTAAATATTATCAAAACTTATTTATAGGTCTATTTCATTTTTCTATTCAAAATTTTGAAATTCAAATTATTGACATTCTTATTGATTTTACTTCTTAGAGACAATCAAATCAGTCATCAAACAGTACTGTTTTAATCATATATATTTTGTATAAGAGTAAGTAAATTATTTGTGTAGTGGGGCAATCGAAGTTTCATTTGTTGTCTTCGTCAACCATATCAACCTATTCGTACTTGTTGGTAGCGTAGAGCTTCGAATGATAAAATTAGTGACCATGACCGAAATATAAATTCATATACTTCAAGGTCTTCCTGCAAGCAAACACGTGAGGTTTTGCACTTTTGCTCAGGTTACATAATTCAATTTATTTTTTGCTCCTATCATCATAGCAATTATTTGAATAAAGCCTAGAATATATATATATATTTTAATGATAAAAATTTCAACTTTTCTGAAACCAAGATAATTTATTCCACAAAAGCCTAAAGTTGTCAAAAAGTACATATTTTCCTAAATAAAGTTTTAAAAACCTAACACAACATTTTTTAATACAATAACTACTCTGTTTATGTCCTTTTTCGATAATAAAAAAAATATGTTCCGGCTAACGTCAAAGTAAAAAACCATTCCAGATAGTATGATTTTTAAACAATATCAAAGTCAGTTATTTCAGTTAAAGATAAAAAACAGTATAATACAAAATCAATAATTTCCTATGTTTGAGGCAAAAAAAAATACGTACAACAGAAGCATATGTTGTTAAAAATACCTATTTCAAGTCAATAAAGTTAAAGAAGCTGACACAACACTTTTTTTGTAATTTATCTTGGAAACAATACTATTACCTTACTTTAGAAGGATATATCTTCTTATATCTTGGATTCTTTTTTTGCCTCTCACTTGTTCTTTTTCTTTCCATCTCTGCCTCCAGTGGCTTTCCAATCTGTGTTGCTATGTGGGAGGAAATCTCTCTATATATAAGTCTACGTACATATTATTTTTATATTAGTTTCTAGGGATGGAACTTGTCAACAGATATATGATTTTTTTTCTGTTAAATCTTGAAAATACATTCTTTAATTTTACTCCTTACACTTTATGTTCACATACACAACGCTCCAGCAAAACAATATGTAGCTATGGAAGCACAAAAAGCCTTAGCTGAATATAAATTGAGCTGAAACTCAAAGACTGAAAAGTGATTATGATTGGTACTGAAGCAAGAAACTCAGTGGTCCACATAATGAATTCCACTTTCATCAAACGAATATTAATGGACAGTCGACTTAATTCGCGTGTTTTTGACAATTTCAATCTAGTATATGACAGCTATAATTGCATTGATTCGAAATTATTGGCAATTTTTGAACAGATATACCGAAGTAATGTGTTAACATCGAGGACACTTTAGTAAAAAAGTCTTAGCTCTACAGAGACTATACTTATTTTCGAAGCAATTTATAGAATAAAAATGTTATGTTGAAAAAAATTAACTTCAGTTTCCACAATTTGCTTTACTCGTTGTCTGAACTCTGTAGAGGCCCAGGCCTTATTGACGGAACGTTTCAGTGTTGAACCCTTTTGCCTGCTTGTTTTGCAGGCCTTGCTTTCTACATGCTCACATATGGACAAAACCAAAGGATTCTCATGTGGACTCTGGGGGAGGCTGTTATCCTTTGTCCAAAAAAATCGACCAAGAAGGCTTGAGTGGCAGTTGCCCCATCTTGCTTGAATGCATATAGACAATTACTAGCAACCTTTTTGATCCTAGGAGGAAATTTTGCCTACTCATTTATGCTATCCACTGACAAAAGCTGTAGTCCAATAGGGAACCAAATTGGGTATAGCTACATATATGGATGCACCAGGCATCATCAACTGAGAAACTGGATGTTTTATAGTTGTAGGGAACCTAATTGGATCATCATCATCGAGTGTATCTTCAACGACAACAAAGCAATCAATATAACGATTAATCGCGGGATCGACCGTGAGAGTCCTCTGGTTTGAGATGAAAGTATTGCAGTCTTCGTTCGACTTCATCAAATTCAAAAGCTTTTGGACCTTTTCAGTCTCCATTCACACTGTTTTTGATTGAATGACGGTTTTCTAATAAGCTATAAGCGTTTCCCGTTCATCTTTTTTTTAAAAGGTTTCGACCGTCCACTCTCTGGTCTCTGTTTGAAATCCTATGATTCATTTTTTTAGTTTTTCGACTTGTATACTAAACTCCTGGCACTTTTGAGACGACTAGACAATATTTTGTGATGAAAAGAACTTATAGGTATATTAGGATAAAAGTTATAATATATTAACATATTAAAGTATCATTGCGGGATAAAGTTTTATATACAAGTTCCTGTAATCAATATTAGCATTTATAAGTGATATTGAAGGAGTCATTCCAAAGCAGTCGTAAATACCATGGATTGAGGCCCGTTAGAAGAGATGATTTATATTTTTAGGGATTTTATTTTCTTCTCTCTTTGTTAGGATTCTCGCATCAACAGCTGCGAGGTAAGAGATGTATTATTGCATAATACCACCTGCATTTATATTACTCACTCTTCTCTACTTTCAACCGTTCGAGAAGATTATCCTTTATTATTTAACACTATCAACAACTATTATATTTTAGATATTGTTAACAGTCGTATTTCAAATACTTCTCTCAGGGTGAATAAGAGCATTTTATTTTCTTGCAGTGCTTTGTTGCTATATTACATGTATCTCTTAAGAACTTTGAAGAGAAGATGAGACCAAATGTATTAGTTACTCAGCACTCGTGCGCCAGGCGGGGAAGGAGAATGCTGAGCAGATGCGTTCAAATGTTTATCTTAAGGCTTCCCTTCATATAATTGTACAACTATCATAGTGTATTTGCATGAATTTGTTGGGGAAACATATACTTGTTTCTGGTGTATATAAATAAAGAATGTTTATTTTATATTTATATATATATATATATATATATATATATTATATATATATATATATATATATATATATATATATATATATTGTTCCTGTGTTGTCGTTTGCGAACGAAGTTCGTCGTTCGCGAACGATGAACGACAAAGTTTTTGACGATCAATAAGGAAAGTTCCTTATCGTTCGTCGTTCGTTTTTGGGCGTCAAAGACAAAGATTCTTCATTTTCATGGGAACATTTCCTTTCTTAAAAAAACGTCATTACTTTTTTCAGCATAGCAAGAAAAAATCGTCAATTTTTCACAATGCGAACGGCAAACGAACAATGAACGACGAACGATTCAATTTAAAAATAAAACGTTGAACGACAAACTTAACTTTGGGTGAACGACAAACGAACGATAATTTTCACGAACGCAACAAGTCTGATATATATACCGGGTGCGGGAGAGAAATTGAACACTTACAAAAATCCATTTGAGATTACGAGAGGTTTCGAACAAATGTTCTGCTAAATAACTCATAGTAGTTTTATGTTTATGCTTTTATGTTATTATAATTTTCCCTCTGAGAATAAGCAGAGAGATGGAACGAGACCGTAGAGTTCAAGTGTTGACGCTTGCTTGGCGCGGGTAAGACTCCAACTGAGATTTCAAAGCAACTGAACGTGGCAAGATCGACCATTTACCGCCTCAAGAGAAGCTGGACATGACCAAGGGATCGAGAGGAATTCTGGGAGTGGTAGCAAGTACAAATTGGAAACCACATTGATTTGTGATATGATCCAAAGGGCTCCACCCCCCATCATGAAGAGCTCATGCCAAGGACCTTGGTGTTGATGAGAGTACGGTCAGGAGGGCTGTCAGGAGTGTGGTGGCAAGTCCCTAGTGATGTTGGAGAGACCACTAATGACACCTAAAATCAAGTGGCGCTCATCTCCAACGTTTCAAGGTGTCTGATCAATGACCTGAAATCTGCACCCAGCTGGAATGATCTTCATCTTCAGTGATGAAAAGAACTGGACTGTGGATCCGGTCAGAAATAAAAGAAAATGAACAGGTTTGTGCCTTTGAAGATGTTATGAAGACCTTAGAACAATTACCACTACCAACATCCAGCCTCAGCCATGTCTCTTGGCTTTGTGCATCATCAGGGGTACAATGCCATAGATGTGGTTTCCCCGAGGGTTTCCCGCTGAATGCTGCCACGTACATTGAAAAGCTGCGCACCAAAGCTTTTGCATGGGTTGAGGCAACATTCCAAACCAAGAATGGTGCGTCCAACAGGATGGAAGCACCACTCCATACAGCAAAATCCACCCAGACTTTTTTATCAGAGAACATCCCATTTGGGGAT
>CP045891.1:30529068-30541768 GCA_013387185.1 Caligus rogercresseyi
AAAAAATCCGCCTCGGAAGGCTCATAAGGAACCCCGTGACGCGGAGGTTTGCACTGCCTGAGTGATATATGCCTCTAGTTTTTAATAATATCTATCCTTAGACAGGGGTTTAATCTCATTGCACATCATTCTCAAATTGTATATGTATGTACTTCTCATTACGGATGGCGTATATAATAAATGTTAGTTTATATTTAATGAATCACCAACAAGATGGCCGTTAAAATGTAAAGCTTCACGAGTTGGTATTGATAAAGTTTAAGAATATGATATCATTTTGTTAGAATTAATTCCAGAAAGTCATTTTAAATATTATATAGAATACTAGCGGATGGTATCAAGTCTGCCCGGATTTTCCACTTGAAAATAGTCTTGGAATTGGAAAAAAATCGTACGAAGTATTTTAGGATACATTTTTTATATGATTTTCATATTAAAATCAGTTACTTATTTTTTGTGAAAATAATTGACAAAATTCGTTTTGGTGAAAAAAATAAGCACAGGCGATGACAAATTTTTCGGAGGTTTACAACCCAGTAAAAACACTTCCTGAGCTCTCAAAAAATATTCACTGAATATTTCGATAAGATCTAATGAATTGTTAGGGAGATACAGGAAAAAGAAAAAGAACGAACGAACGGATTCTTTTTTTATAGTATAGATAAAAAAAACTTTACTTTATATTAAATGAGTATTTAGTGTATTTATTGAAGTCTATAGGATATTCGGATTTCCAACACTTACTTCAGTATTAAAAAACATTTTATGGTTTAGTTATAACCAAAAATAGTTATACATTATTATATAAATATATATAACACAAAATTAATAATTTTGTTCTTGTATTTGATTAAAATATTCATACTTCCAAATTTATTTTCCATTATAATAAAATTATCAAGAATGTTGCTGTCTTAAACATTTCCGTAAAATTAGTAATATTTTCAATATTAAAAGAACCCTTAAGTATATTCAAATACTTAATTTTTAAATTCTAAATACTATTTCAATACTCTTCTAGTATTAAAGTAACTAATAGCATATATCTTAGTGTATCTTTTATGTTTTGAATGAGCAACTAGAATTATTAATATTTATAAATATTCTCCCATTTTCTTTTATAGTTCAAGATTATTCATGATGTTTATATCGATATATCATAGCACTAGATCAAATGCAGAATAGCAGTCTTATATATATAGCTTACGACAGATTTACTGATATGCTGGATTTGAAAAGGATCTGTATTCAAAATTAATTCTTATAAAAAATATGGCAAAATAGTAAATAAATTAAAATCCCAAAGGGGCTGATAATATACATATAAAAAACATTTTTTTAAATGAACCCTCCTAGGAAACCCTTGATATTTTAATATAATTATATCAAAGTTGAAGTGATCAATGCTAAAAACAGATACAAATAGTTTAGGCATTAGTTTATTGTATTACCCTTTTAACGTCCATATTTTTTTTTTTTGCCTCATGGTTCGATAGAATTGCATCCGATAGGATATAAATAAGCATATAGCATTAAAATTAGACTATCGAACCTAGGATCTTATCAAGAGGTAGACCAAAAATGACCATCCCCTCTCGGGATTCGAACCTTTACCCCCAACAGGAGTTGAGCACGCCTTAACACGCACGGCTATCGAGCTCCTTTTTTTTTTGCCTAATTGGTTCGATAGAATTGCATCGATAGGATATAAATAAACATTATAGCATTAAAATTAGTATATCGAACCTAGGATTATTAATGAGGTAGACAAAAATGACATCCCCTCGGGATTCGAACCTGCGCCCCCAACATTGAGAGTTGAACACCGCCTAACAGCACGGCTATCCATAGCCATAGTTATATTATAACTCTTCATTTCCAAAAGCATCGCTCTAGCTGCTTATATTCCTAATTGTGTCTTTGGCCTATCTATGTCCAATATCTCTAGAATGCCATTACTCCTAAGAGTGTTGTACTCTGTTTCTTGACCACTTAAGAAGCAACAAAAAATATGTCTCTTTTCAAAAATAAATGGGGGCAGGTCCGATTTTATTAAAAATCCATGTTAACACTTTTTTAAATAAATATTCAATTTTGAATATTACTTCAACTATAAACTAGAAAAATGTGACTTTGTAGGTCATAAACTTGAGCCTACTTATTTCAGGAATGCAGAATTCATGTTTATAAAGTAGAAATTATATATATAGACCTTCGGCTGAGTTACTTTTTCCTCAGTTTTTTCCTTCTCTTACGTGGATTATAGAATGCATTTGTTTTTGTAAGCGTAAAGACGCTGGTGGGCGTTAGAAACAATGCAAGCAAAGGATATAAATATCAAGGTAATTGAATATCTCATTAATAACAATTACAAAAAGTGTTGCAATGATTAATGTCTTTAGAAATACTTTCATAGGATTAAAGAAATAATTATATGTCCGCTCAGGCAAGGCGAAATTCTTTAAGGAATTGTTTATCAATATACCCTTAAGCTCACTCAATTCATAAAAAACTCCATGATGTCATAGAAATCTAAAAAGAAATCTTATATATTATTTATTTATCGTTAAAAATACTATTAACAGATATGATTGCCAATGAATAATATAAGCATCAACTTTATTCTTAATTTTTGAGCAGCCAATATAAAAAGACAATGAAATTACGTGTCGTATATCAATCTGACATAACAAAATAGGGGGTTGGCGATAGCTATTTTGTCAATATTAGCATAACTTTGTTAACTATTCAAAATTTGTAAGAACTTGACTCAATGAATAAGTTTTATCATATGAAAGCTACATTAACTTCGTTCCACAGGATACAAGTTTTAAAAAATATATATTCAATTAAATTATTACACTTGTTATTTGGTTCAAATTAAGTGACATGAGGTGAGTGGAAAGGACAGTAATTTCATCTAATATGCTAGAATATTACTTGAACTATTATTAATTGATAGATAATTTTATATGCATATCACATGTCATTTTAAAGAAACCTATTAAAAAAAGTTGTACAAAAATTGTGGCAATTTAAGTTTTTATAATTTTGGTCTAAATATACAAAAATATATATTTCATTGAATATTTTGGTTTAACTCATATTGATGAATTGATAAATCATACTTATAGAATATAAGTATTCTTTTAGAAACATATATAAATTTATAATAACATTATCGCAGTCTACAAACAGAGCGATCCCTAACGGGTATCGATACTTCGATCGACAAGGAGCTACTTCTTTTAAGAAACTTTAGTGAAAAAGGACTTCATTTCAGCGCCCAACCTTCTCCCAAGACATACTATTTTTGCCCACTTTCCGTTGTTTATATTGTTTTTATTGTAAAGTATGTATTTATATTTTAGTAAGCGTTTTATGATCTATTCATGCCTTAACAGTTGCAGATTTTTTTACTAGAAAAAAATAAATTTTTCCTCCTCCTAAATATGATCAAATTAAATGAAATAAATAACATTATAAATCTGTGAACTAACGATTTATATTAATATCTTTGTTTTTTTTTCTACAGACTTGACCCAAATATTTATTTCCTCACGCATGTCTACTATTGTGTACAATGGTGGTTAGGAGGAGGTGTGACTCCCTGACGTCAGAGCAGATAAGCTTTCTGTATGTATGGAAGACTGTCTTTATATTACATAGTTGTGGGTGTGAGGCATTTGAGTTTTGCATGCTACTGAATGCACCTCAGGAGGGATAGGAGGTGATAGAGGTGTGCGAGGAAGGGTACAAAGGCCAGAGGAGGACTTTGATGTGGGTTTTCTATTTATAACTCCTTGGGAACAGGGAAGATAAGGGCTCTTGGATTTGTAAATAGTTAGAATATCCATTAATATCTATATTCTCATATAGATTGATATAAGTTTATAGAAATGCAATTAGTTGGTAACAAATTAATAAGTTGTATATTTCGGCAAATTATCAAAATACTCTTAAATTTATTTAAATGCGTACTCAGCCTCCATTGCATATACCTTAACAAAAAAGCTAGAATTGTAAATTTTAATCATTATTTTATCATGATGACATGACCACCGTTAGCTTAAACTGATGAAATTAGATTTAGATAAATAGCAACATAGTTTCATCAATACTCATTATAAGAATGTAGTATTTTAATATTTAAAATTATATTTGAATACAACAAAATAATAGCTGTTGGGATGTGCCAAATTAACGAATATGATTTGTCATTTCAAAAAGTTAGTAAGTAGCATCATATTCGAGATGACGTCATTGGTGTATGGTGAAGTCAGTTATGCCGGGCAATTGGAGATATATAAGAGAGAGAAAAACTTATGACGAGCTGGTCAACCAACTCAAAAAGCTCCTGGAACACTATTGCGACTTTTTCACAGCCAGAGGAGAATTATATTTTCTTATTAAGAAGTGTTTTATTTGGGGTGTGGCAACCCTGAGTTTTAATTCTTAATGATACACCCTAATCTTATTCATATTTTCGCTTTTAGATCAATTATACATCCTATGCAAAATTTGGGTTTCTAGACTCAATTTGATACAAGTTGACTCTAATTCAACTCATTACTTTACTCGTTGTGTTGGGAAAGCTTCATTATCTTTTTTGATAGGTTCCCAGGACTTGAAATGACTCATAAAATTAATTGTTTATTTTCCACTTGTATCATATATAAATCAATAATGACTCATAACCTCAAGGTGGTATATGGATAAAAAAGCCATAGAGTAGGGTATTTAATCAGTCTATATATTCGGACAGCCTTTATTCACGAATTAAATGATACAACTGAAGTAAAAATCATTAGTAATACAATTTGAGAGAATATATGAGTGCAAATATCTTAATGGGTTAAGCTGTTTTTATACTTTTATACGTCACAAAAAATATATAAAATATTAAGATGCCTTTAAACTAATTAGAAAAACGCCAAAATAATTATGTATTCAAAAGTATCAGAAAGTTCATAAGGATTAAAAAATCCATTTGAAGTATACTTGATTCATAATTTAAAAATAGTTTTCTATTGATTTCAGTTTTGTATTGGATCATAATGGATATTATGAAGAGAAAAAATGAGTAAGTTTAAAATATGAATCCTATAAATGCAAGCCAACTCTTGCTAAATCCTAAGAACTATATATAATATGTTATGAATGTTTTTAAAAGTAGGAAAAGTATTTTGTTTGCATTGCAAGTCTGTTGAAGAAAAATGTGGAATTTGTTGTAATATATGTGGTGTTTATTGCTGTTGATACGACCTGTAATATTGTATTTAAGTTAAGTCAAGGCATAAAGTGTTGTGCCCAGACTAGAAATACTTATACAGTCAACTTGCCTAAGTCGAAATTACATAAGTCGAAAAGTCGCCTAACTCGAATATTTCAAAAGTCCTATTTTTCTCAATTGACATGTGTGTAATAAAAATCGTACAAGTCGATTTTGTAAGTTGATATTTCGCCTAAGCGAACAGATATTTTACACATGCATAAACAAGAAAATAACTTCGAATAAGTCGAAGAGGGAGCTCACTTTCCCAAAAACAGCCAGCATGCACTGCGCCTGCCGTTCACACTGGGTATTACAAGGAAGCAGACACAGATGGTTGAAGTGGAGAAAAATATTGAACGATATAAAATTTGAGAATATAAAAGGTATGTTCCTCCCTCCAAGCGAGGTAAAATTAAAAAAAGAAAAGAAATTGTGTCCTCGCCCACCTGTTTGCCTCGCCGATGATTTGTGACTGCATGTGAACGAGTGCACACACAACGCATACCTGTATATCGAATTTTCTTCGACTTAGCAATCAAAATTTGTAACTCGAATTTTGCCTAAGTCGATTGTTTTTGCACAGTCCCGAGAGAAATCGACTTAGGCGAAGTGACCTGTATATATATATATATATATATATATATATATATATATATATATATATACACACGTTTAAGGCTTGATGATCGCCTAAGAACTTTAAATTAGAAAGCTGATACAGCTAGACGATTAAGATTAATGTTTGTTCTTTATAGAAAAGGAGGTTTATTTGGATATGTTTCGGTCTATTTATTAAATTACATTCTTAGAGCTACTTCTAATTTGCTGACGATTTTGTGCGTTACGCATTGTTTTGAAATATAAGTTTTTAATAAAAAATATATTGTTGGGTAAAATTATGAAATAGTAATTTAAACTAAAATGTTTAATAATTTATTTTTTACAACATTAGCATCTTATTATATACCTTATACTTTGTTTATTGTATATTTTCCATGAACTGTAAAATAAATAAAAAAGTTTAAAACAAGTAATACTTGTAATATAATATTCGTTTCTCGTTCAAGTGTTAGCCAATATATATTTTTTAAATATGACAAACCTTTTTTGTTGTGGTTATTGAAATATAATGATATTGTTTCAATATGCAAATTTGTTATTCGTATGTGAAGTACAGAAAAATTTAATATTATCAAAAGAATTTATAAATTAACGCAAGAAAAACAATTTTCATTCAATAAATTATAATTGAAATGTACATATGATACAGTAATTAAAGGAACGTCTCTTTGATCCAAGTTTATCATTTAATATTATAAACGTTAAAAATAGACCCCTGAATGCCTTTATTCTAAATTATCCAAGTCATCGTGCCGTCAATTAAATATACCAATTACTATACTTACAAAAAAAAACAGTAACAGAGTGAATGTGGAAAAGTGTTTTTGAGTACAGCAACTAGGGCAATCACCATGTAAGTACATGCCTTTTTGACTTTTTCGACCCTCAATGCTTATTAGAGATTCCTTGGCTATGTGAATTCAAACTTCGTTCATTCTTTGCCAATTTAGAAAGGAGGAAAATCTCGCAAAAGTGGAATTGCAACTGCACTAAAGATATAATAGCTTGCAAATACTGAGGTCATAAATTATATATATATATATATATATATATATATAATTCATATATTATATATATATATATATATTATATTTATATTATATATACATATATTTACTAGCGAATGTTACCCGGGATTTCCCAACTTGATAATAGTCTTGAATGAAAAAAAATCACACGTATTATTTTAGTGATGCAACTGCATGTGCTTTTTCATGTTAAAATCAGTTCCTTACAAAGTCATCATTGGATCTTCATTGCCATTTTTTCCGTTTTGTATTCCTTAAGGCTGTATATTTAAACAACGTAAAAGAAGTCATTTTATAGTCATTGCATTGGGAACATAGAGTGCCGAAGAATATGTATGGTAGAGCTGAATATCAGAGTATCTGTTTGATCTCCAATGATGGGCGAAAACATCAAGGGAAAAACTTAAGAGAGAGAGAGCAACTTCCTATCTAAATCAAGAAAAGCTTAGAATAATGACACATCTTTAGGTTTGGAATATATGCAATAACTACTTCTTAGTACATTATTTGATTACTATTATCTAAAACATTAATCGTACATTATCTTCTAATGTACGATGTATGTCACCAATATTTATAAAATATCTCAATAGACTCTACTACAATAGTTTTTTATGATCTACAGTGCCTTGTAAATAGTCTTTATAATAATAAATATTATACATAAAAAGTCATCATTGCGTCTTCATTGTCATTTTTTCCGTTTTCCATTCTTAAGCGTCTGCATTGCCATTTCTTCCATTTTATATTCCTTAAGGTTGGGTATTTAAGCATCATAAAAGGAAGTTATTTTTTAAGTAATTTCATGTAGAATATAGAGTGCCAGAGATTTGTATGGTAGCACTGAATATCAGAGTATATGTTTGGTCTCTTTGATGGTGGGGGGCAGCAAAATTAAAAAAATAGAGAGAATGTGAATTCAAATCCCTATAAAGAAAGCTCAAGAGTGATGTCACATTAAAATTTGAAACTTATATTGGCGGAGAAGACAGGCACATAAGACCTTATTTTTAAGTAATCCTATGGAAAACGATTTTCCGGTAAAACCTCCCCCCCAAAAAAAAACACGTCTTTTTATCTCAAAATCATACACAGAAAATTTGAAAAAAAATCTAACTTGGCAATTTTAAAAAACTTCAAAAAGCGTTTTGGTGAAAAAAATAAACATGTCGATGACATATTTTCCACGAGTTGACAACCCCAATAAAACACTCCCTGGGCTCACAAAACTATTCACTGAAAATTTCGTCAAGATCTTTAGGGAGATACAGGGAAACGAACGAACGAACTGAATTTTTTTTATAGTATAGATTATATATATATATATATATATATATATATATGTAACCACTATTTTATATTTTATGTTATATTTTACAATCCAAGGTCATTTTAATCACCTTTAATCCCCTATGATAAATATAGAAATGATACTATGTTGGTCAAACGTAATTGAACGGCATCATAAATGCAAAAGACAATTTTTATTTTCCTTGCATACATATTTTCATATCTTTTATATGGCGTTCACTATTTATAACAACAAATAAGTATTTAATCATTTCTCATCCCCTTCGCTTGTATATTAGAAAGAAAAAAAAAATCAAAACTATCTTTAGCATTTTAACAACACGTATTATACCTAAATACATTTATAATTAAGATTTAAAAACTTTTTATTCAGATTTGTAATGACTATTTTTGAGCTATATGCATTTTATTTTTATACTCATAATAGTTCATCACAACAACGTCAAATTTGTCATTTCACCAAGGTTAAAATGTGAATTGTCTTAAAGGACAAGGTTCTCCCAAGATGACATCCAGATTATTATTGATCGTTGTAGGGGTAACTTTTTTATTAAGCAAAGAGATAGTATTTTGGTTACATTGTATTCAGGATGTTTTTAATAAGAATCTAGGGTGTCATGATTTCATTCAAAAGATTGGGTTCTAAAATTTTCTATCCTTTCTTTTTATTGCAAGCAAATTAGTAGCGCATTTTGGTCATCAATGTATACTTTTCGGATCGACGCAACAGCAACACTAGATAAAAGACTTAGACACTTGACAAATGCTATGATAAAATAACATTCATGGACTTTAATGTAATTTTTATTTGTTTTTCTTTTTGTAAAATGAAATGTATACATTCTATCTACTAAAATGATTATACTACAGCATTTTCAAAGATACAAATATTATTTCAAAACACATACTCAATATTTATTGACTTATTCTTTTTCAGATCCTGTTTTTTTTAAATATGTATAAGTGTATTTTTATTATTATCTTGCAAGAAAAAGTCTTTATACCGCTGAAACATAAATAACTAAACAAAGGAAGCGAATGAACTGACTCAGGAGGCAAGCTCAATAATTGAAAAGAAAACTGTTAATAAAAAATTAAGTAGTCATAGTGATCGTTTATTTTAAAGCAAAACTTCTAAATACATGTCGGATGCTAAAGGATTGAGATCGGGTAAGGACCGTGCTAGTCTATGAATAGCAATGAGATACTCAAGAATGCACTAATGGATGCCCAATTAGGAGGATGTGTGAGACACAAAATTTGAATTCTGTTTTACTCACCAACATCATCTGTATGATTTACGCCGCGAGAAGTAGGAACCGCCCCGTGCCAACACATATAGTTTCAACCATTACAGAGAGATGGAAGCCCTTGTCCATGTTCCAAAGTGAACTTTAAGTTACTGCTTTTTATTTGTTTACATTATTCCCCTTCCCTGCTAAACAAATCTACTTGATCATCTGTTTTTAAAGTCTTTTCTATCTTCCTTCCTGTCATTTTTTAATATTTATTATTTATATTAATATTGTTAAAAAGTATTGATTCCAATATTAAGAGTTTCCTATTTTTTATTAACTGTATAATATCTTTTTGTTGAATATTACTGCACTTACCAGTTTTTTATTTATCTCTTAATAACCCCACCATTATTTTTATTGTTACCTTCTTACTCATTCGTATCTTATGTCCAGGGCTGTAGGAATCTGGTAAATTAATTTTCTGGGCATAAACAACCTTTTAACGCATATAAACGCATAATTGGCCTTTTTCTGCATATTTATCGCATATTTGAACAAATTTTGAGGATATATATATATATATATAATTGCTTTATTACTTTTTTTTTGTTTCGTTCATTTTTTCCGTCATAATACGATATTGCAATATAAACATAAAAATTAATACAACTAAGACAAATCTATAATTGTTCATTTTGTATGTAGATGGGGTGTACTTGCAAATAAATATATATATATTTATATATATATATATATATATATATATATATATATATATATATATATATATATAGGTATATATATATCAGGAAACGACAAGGTACCCAGCCCGGTCCGGGTCCAGCTGTTTTTGAACGGCCCGGGCGATCATTTCAAGGGGATTGGACACTTCATAGAATCTCTCAATGACGACAGCTTGGCAATCGTCAAAGCCAAGAAACTGTTCAAGGACCCAAAACTACCGGGTCAGCTAGCATTCATCAAGGGCAACTTTACTCAACTGTTACGCGCCATTTCAAGCCTGCAAGAGCGCCTTCCTCTGACGGAGAGCATTGGAATCCTTGAGATGGTGCAGATGCAGCTGACCGTTGAGCCCTTTACCAGCAAGTTGAACAGTTCCTGGAGAAGAATCCGGACTTCAAAAAAATAAAAAAATATAACCCAAAATTCTGAAGAGAGAGACATTGGGGCTCAAAGATGATCCCAAATTGCCGTTCCTTTCTCGTGCACTCCAATTACCTCTGTGGACTGCGAAAAGGTCTTCTCCAAACTAAAGTCTCATTTATCTGACCAGCGAACCAGTCTGACAGAGAGGCATGTAAAAGATATGCTCATTCTTCAATGAAACAATGATTAAATGACATAATTGTTATTAATTTAGAATATGCATTATTTTCAACATATATATATATATATATTTGTTTTTTGCTTATTTAAACCTTTTTTCGCATATTTTTTTGCATATTTAGTCATATTTTCCCGCATATTCTGGGCATATAGGGCATTTTTTGTTCCAAATTCCAACAGCCCTGCTTATATCATTGTGATTGAATATATTTAGAAGAGTGTTGGAAAATAAATATTTGTTTTAAAAATCTGCTTTACTTGTCATGAGAGATCCTTAATGCTTAGCATCTTATTTCAAAAGTGTATCCTATACGATTACAGAGGCATAAATGAATCATTAAAGGGATATGTAATATGTCCTTGAATATGTCAAGCCCGAGTTTTAAAACAACTCAGATTCTCTAATACTGGACGAAAATGCCACTTCAAATAATTAATTTTGGAAGCTTGAAAATGAGCTATACTCAACTAATAGGTTTTTAAAATACATCTCTCAACTCAATTTGATTTTGTTAAAAATTGACACCTCAATATGATCTAGTCATTTCGTTATTTATTATGATTTCTTCCTCCTCGATCGTTAACTTCTTAATCTATATAGACTTAAAAAGTGTCTCTGACGAGCTTAATATATGAATACACAAGTATCATCAATATATCAATCACATTCTATACGGACGTTTATACTGAAAAATAATAGGCTTGGTTGAGTATTTCAATGCTATACCGTTAATTTATATCCTCAGGGATGTAACTCAATTGAGGCAAGTAGATAAAAAGGGGCTTGCAGGTAAGCCTTATTAAGTAGATACTTATAAATTCATCAGAAGAACCCTACTTATGCGGTGATTTTGGAGCATAATTTACATAATTATTATTTAGTGATATCGACAAAAAACTAAGCGTATCGACGTTATAGCAAAGACTGATTAATCAGACATCTATCTTATAATCTATACCTATAATCAATATCCTTTTTAAAAAGATAATGCCGGCCGGTCTCTAATTTGAAGGATTTTGCGCCAAAAAAATTGATGCTCCCTTTTTGTCTTTGTGAAAGCCCTGACTTTGGTGTTTAATTTACATAATTAATTAATTATTAGTGATACTGACAAACGAGCTAAGTGTATCGAGGTTATAGGAAAGACTGATTAATCAGTTATCTATCTTAATAATCTATCCTAATAATCGATATCCTTTTCAAAAATTTAAAGCCGGCCGGTCTCTGATTTGAAGGAATAACCGCCAAATAATCGATGCTCCCTTCTTGTCTTTCATTGTGAGCAAGCGCAAACTGGCATTATGAGCTATGTATTTACATACAGACACATATATTTGTAATGTACATAGAGGAGTAGCAATAACAAAAATAACTTCTATAATAAAAATAAAAACAATAATAAAATGTACACATGTACTAGCGAATGATAGAACGCATAGTTGCGAAATAACTACGTAAAAAAAAAAAAGTTTCCTCACACTGAGCGCAGGGATGTGAGGAATGTACTACTATAGTCTAAAATGCTTGCAGAGTTTATTTTTGCAAAAGAAGGAAACCTTTAATCCCTAAAGGAAAGGCTTTTCTCCATGAAAGCTATTTTTAATTCTTAACCTTTCTTTAATGCTTGTGGTCACATTTCCCCTTTTTTTAAAAGAAGGAAATTATATTTAGATGAATTTTAAAGGTTTGACGAACTAACTTATGGGTTCAATGCAAGTACTTAAATAATTTTGCTATTGAATTGTTTACAGCTTCCAATGACTCATTGCCTTGTTTTCGTGACGATAAATACTCAAGACACATGACATGTAGTGATCAATTGGTAGGGGATTATAGGAGTTACGATATTTTATATGATATAACTTGATTTTTTTTACTT
>CP045891.1:30541868-30567011 GCA_013387185.1 Caligus rogercresseyi
TTGCATCATTTTGTACCGTTAGATATCGTAAAAAGTTGGAGATAATGTTATTTTATATATTATTGATATTAGCAGCAGTAAATAATTTAGTAAAATAATAATTTAAAACACAATATATAACATTCAGTGTCAAAATAATGCATCTCAAATTCGAAATAATACATATACAAGGAACAATGCTTATGTTTTCGTTATATTCCAAAGATGTTTCCAGAAAATATTATAACATTACAAATAAGCCAAATTAAAATTCAAAAATACAAAGCAAAATACAGTCATAATTATAAAGTTTTTTTTTTTATATTCTTCGACTTAAAAAAAAATAATTTGCTTACAAGTTTTTGTGATGCCTTTGGCAGTTCTGAATAACACTGTCAGATGAAAGTAAGTTTTTTAGTTCTTGTGGAGCCAGACTCGTGGTATCATCAAGATTCATAAAATGATAAGATTTTAAAAGGTATATATTTAGAATTGTCACTAGTTTTAATGAATTTACACGGTTAATTTTCGGCTTTAATTATTTTGTAGTTCTGAAGCTCAGCATTTATTTCCCTTATTCCCGATTAACATATTACCACACACTTCAAACATGAAGGTTTCCATTGAAGAGCCGTCAGCTGGTGATCGTCTAGATCTTTTGCACTTATTTGATGATAAAGATTATTTTTAAATCGTTACAAATCTAAAGCGTAAAATAACTCCAATTTAATAAACGACCACAAGTCTTACACATCTCGTGAGGGGTTTTCCATTCTTTGATAAGATTTTAATTCAGTACTAATTAGAAAAAAATAACTTGTAATTGTTTATACTTACCATATAAAAATAGTAAAAATGCGTAATTTAAAATATATATAATTTTAAAAATATTAAAGTCCTACTCAAAAAAAGTTTCACACAGTTCTGCAATTTAACAATAAACTTAACTACTGTATAACCAGCAGCCTTTTGACTTATGAAATTAACGGACCTATGATATAGTTATTTATTTAAATACACTTCATTTAAGCCTATTTGGTGCTATAAAAAAAAAAAGTAACTACAGTTTGCCAACCATACTGGATGAGTATAAACCAAAAATAGACTGCAGAATGCCATGACGTACCCCCTTCAATTCCTTGGAGATGAAAAAAATATACATTGCATCATTTCTTTTCAAGTTTAAATCCTTATTCTGAACTTATTTCAACCCACATGCCATATATATATATATAAAGGTTAAAAATCATTAACGGGACTCCTTCCTGACAAAAACTGGTTTGTTTATTGCGTTTTGTGGGAGAAACTTCCTAGGGACAGTTTAGCTACTACCTTCCTTTTCACTTTCTTCCACTCATTAAAACATCTTCAAGTCAGGCACATTGATGATATATGGTCTATGATTAAAGATAATACATACGAAAGTGTGTGCATTCAAAGAAAATAAAATAACTGCTTCCTGTCTGTAAAAGATGAAAGCCTGGAACACACACATATATGATACCTGCAAGCACACTAGATTGAATTATAATAAATATTGTTCCTTGAGGAGTTATAGTCCAATGTCCAAGACTTAAATAAGATAAAAGGAAAAATTGACAAAATAATACCCAGTCACGTCATTTGAAGGAACTTTTTTTTGCCCTATATGGTTCGATAGAATTGCAATCCGACAGGATATAAATAAGCACTATAACATTCAAATTAGTCTATCAAGCCTAGGATCATTGTCAATGATTTAGACCAATAATGAACATCCCCTCTCGGGTTCGAACCTGCACCCCCAACATTTTTTTTAAATATAAGATCAGGCATTTATTTATGACATTGACAGCCGCATTTAAGGACTATAATTCCTTTACTCTGTGTATGGGTACTAGAACCATCATTTCCGAGTCTTATTTATTCCCTAACACGACACTTTTACACTTATTTTTTACTTATAATTATGTGGAGTATAACAGATATCTATATGTAAGCTTAAAGTCCAAGAAAATTGACAAAAGTAACATCCAATGACGTCATTTTAAGGGATTACTTTTGTGGAACAATATGATAGGGTGAACATTAACCAGATATTTATTGCAGGATTTCGTTTTTTATACTTCTAAGCCTTCTTATCCCCCCCCCCCCCCCCCAATTGGGACAGCCATTTTTGTCTTTAAAAAACTCCATTTTTTATGTAGGTCTGTTATAAATAAATAGGGTTCAATGACGGTACAAGAATGTCAAAACCTTCCTTTTACGGGGTAGCATTACAGAAAGTATTTTAAAAAAATTTGCTTGATTAGCAATTAAAAATTATATATAATTTATTAAAAGGACTAAATATTCTCAACAAATATCTGATTGGGCCTTGATAGCAAAGAAGCTTGCAAAAGATGAACCAATAAGACCGGGAGAGATAAGAGGGATCCTGCTTTGAGCTGCTGGAGATGCACGGCCTTTTCACTCAAAATCTCATCGTTGGACGGCTCATCATGGACATTCGCGGCTGAATTAATATAATACTACCCGACTCAAATCATCGCTTCCACCGAATTTTAAAGAAAATTATCAATAATTTTAAGAAATTTGTACGATTTAGCTTGTTTTAATGTGTTTTAAGCTAATTCCTGTAATACTTGTTAATTAGAAATTTTTTTAGTGTTTGTTCAAGTTTGATTTTAAATTTTAAACTATAATGCTTATTTTTGCATTTTATAGGGTTTGGCATCGTTTTTTTATTTACTTGTGCTGTAATATGTGAACAGTTTGATAAAAAAAATATCTGATTGAGCAGATAAAAGCCCCATTTTGTTATATTTGCCATATCCTATTGAAAGGCTATGTATTTAAAAGAACTATAATGTGTATTTTGTTTTTATAAACACAATGTTTTTATTACTTTTATTATGTGTAATTATGTATTATACATGTTTAAAAGAATAAAGACCTTGTGATGAGAAAAAAAATAAAAGATACTATAAATATTAAGGTGATCCAATAAGGGAAAAAGGTTTGGTGATTAACAATTTTGTCATTCATCCAACTGTACTTATTCCAGCGTAAGCTCTACCTAGATAAAATATTCATTAGAGGAAATACATTTTACAGCAGTTCACATAATAAATTGTGTCAATCTACGTGGGGGATCAAAGTCATTTATAGGTACATTTATAGGTATATAAGATATTCATGAAAAGTATATAAAAAATATGTGAAGATGACCTGACTTTCGACAACAAAGAAAAAAACACTCTTTTTTTACCTCCTGCTAGTAATTCAATCGAGTGGGTTACTAAGCCAATGTTGATATATATTTTTTACAAAGGATGTCAATATTTCTTTTATTTCTTAGCTCAAATCTCGATGTTTTCCCTTAGAGACTTAATTGCATCATGTCATTAAATTATTGCGTACTCCTGCGAAATAAGTTTTTGATCATATCATCGAGAGACTCGTTTGTCCACTTTTAACTGCGTTTCTATTAAGAATTTGTAACTAATGATGTGTCTGATGCAATTTTAAGGGGAAAACTTGATAATTATCATCAAAGAATAACCTCCTAGGAAAATATGTCCTACTAAAAAAATGGTGAAGATGAGTACAAAAATAATGAAGTAAGAAAAAGCTGATCAAAATACAGGGATCGATAAGTATTTGAGTAGAATATGCCTAAATAGTGTCCAAGCAATAATAAATACCACTAAACAACACTTATTTTTAATACACAAAACATGATTTACTGCTTTTTAATATGCTCTTTTCTTTTTCGCAGAGACATTTTTTGTGGAAAGTTTTTTATTTTTCTGACGTTTTTCTTAACCCGTTTCTGCCAAAAATCAACTTATATTTGTACCAATAGTAATAAAACCACCAGGAATAGGATCAATTCAATATATAGTGATTTAAATTAAAAATTAATGGTTTTTTGCCCAGGGGCATTCATATATTTCATTTTATTTATCCCGACATCTTACATATAAAAAGTAATATTTTTTAACTCAAAAACAGATATATAACTATCAAACAATAGAAAAGCAATAGTCAGGCATAAAATATTGTAAAATAGATATAAAACATAAGTATACAAAGAACAGAATAATTTAAAATAGTCAGTATTGCATAAAAATTTCAAAATATTTTCTTGCTATGTTTAGTGTGGATCCTCCAATTTCTTTTCTTTTGTTTTAACGGCATATTAACAATATTGGAGCTATAACTGCATGCTGAAGAAGTTTGTACTGTGCCGAAAGTGTAAAAAGTCTCCTCTCCCCAAGGAGGAGATCAGGAACCTCTCCTCTAGTTCTACTTTCATAGCTTCTTAAAGAGGACGAAGAATCTTGCATAAAAATTCATGTTATATAAAATAAACTCTCTACCTCTTCTTGATACAAGATAAATGTGTCATGAGTGCATTGAGTTAAAGGCTTTAATACAACTACCTACATTCCGATCATTTTATTCCTCTTTCAGCATAGGAAACATACCGTCTCGTCCAAGAAGGATATTTGCGTTGAAAACGCACACGGGCGTGTGTACAATAAGCTATAAGTTGTATGTGTGATGATAAGGATATAAGAAAAATATATCTATATATTTGAGAAAGTAGGGGCCATGTCTACATTTTCTTTCTTCTCCTAATTTATTTACGTCATCATATGACGTGTTTAGATCATGGAGTGCAAAAAATATCTATAAGAACCCCCTTTGAATGGGTTGAAAGGGGCGTTAGTTTTGAAAAGTATTCTCTGCATTATATATTTAAATGCATTTTTTGCAATAAAGGAAGAAATGTAGTAGAAGCCAATATATGACGTCATTCAATTGCAGGTAATGTCAATCAGTATATACTGGGTGGTTCAGAAGAGGGTCTTGTTTTAATTGATTTAGTCTTTTATAAAGCCAAATAAACACTGAATTTTCTAATATCATTATTTTATTAAAAAATATAAAAATTTAATGCCTTGTGAGGCAATAGCTTCTTTTTATTACATTTAAAACCTCTTTGATTTCGTTGCATGCAGGGATTGAAGTTAATGTTTTAATAACAATGTCTTTTAAAGTCGTGTTATTATTCTAACATGTATACTAGATTTATTATTTTTGTTCTGTTGTTATATAAGGGAGAAAAGTACGAGTCTCATGGCTGATAATTCAAAAATAAAGATTCAAATGAAAAATGTGTTGTATGTTATTATGATTACTTTGCGGAACAATTAAAAAAGCCAAGCACCGTTATTTCATGACGTCATAGTTCAACCCATAAGAGCAAAGATTTATATGACTCAGTTCTTTCTTATACTGGTTTTTCTAAGCAATTTGAAAAGAATCTTGTCCCTGAAATTGTTAGGCTGGACAACTCTTTATCCAAACTCGTTCCTGAATACAAACAGAAGGATCAATAGACTTATAATTAGCTAGGTGTTTAGCTTTTTTTAGCTATTTAAAAATGTTCTTGCAGTTGTGTTTTAATATACTTTATTGTTTTTTACCTATTTGGTTTGATTGATTTCTGTGTATTTGTAAAGTGCATAATAATTATAACTATTCGTATAAAAATAACAAAGTGGTTAAAATCAAAATGTATGGCATGTACAAAATAATATTGAACTAAATTTGAAGATGCCCATAGAGGCAAAAATCTTAAAACAACGATATTATATATATTATAATGATTCAGTTCCATTATGATGATAAACTGAAGTCTTCCGATAGTAGAATCAGTGTCTACGTGTAATTCAACATCTAGTCGACAAAACAAATAAATTACATTTTAAAAACTTGAAATACGCAGTGCTTTAAATAGAAGCGTTCCCTCAAAATTTTAAATCCCTCATTGAATTATTGTTATAGATATGTATCCAAATCAGACGGCGTGTCGTTCCGGACTCGGACTGCAGTCTGCTAGTTAGGGATCCATGATATGGAGGAATTTTAAAACTATAAATATACTATTTCATATTCCTATTTTTACAATAATTATTGCTGAGTAAATTATAAAAATACTCTTTATCGTCTTAAAATATATATGATTTTCTTGAAGGAAGGTTTGTTTTTTAATACACTGTATATTCATATATATGTATGTCTGTTTGTAATTGCAAATATACAAATATATGTATATTGATCATGCAAATATGCAATTTCTGCGCATGAATTTCCTTCATTGTATGTGAAGGAAAAAATATATCCTCGTCTAAAAAAAGGAAATTGGAAGTCTAAGTGCGTAAATATGAGTACCTAAAAAAGGGATTATAGTGCTCTAGAGAGGCGTAGTAAAAAAAAGATGTGATGATGACTTTCTAAACCATTTTGAGTGTAATAATAAAAACTACGTTGCAGACTCATGATATAGTATATAATATATATACTTTATATCAATCATGAGAGTTCCCTTAATTGCGCAATAGTATTAATGGTGTACTAGAAGGATAGAAGGTGCCTTACAAAACCAATAAAATAGGTAGTTTTCCTTATACTTTTGAGCTAGTAAACGAAAGTATTGACGAGGTAATTTTTTTAACAGCTTTGAGTAAGAAATATTTCATTTCCGAGCCCTATCTTGGGAAGAAAAAGTACCATTATGGAAGGACTTCCATAACCCGACCCGAAACTCCAATTCATCTAATCTGCGATTGTCCACGGACACGGATTGGAATGGACGAACTTGCATTGGAAACCAGAGAGAGGAAGAAGACGCTGGAGGAATTTCTTTTAAATAGTTATAATTATTTGTCCAAATTTATCTGTTTAAAAATAAAATTAGTAGTTCCTATGTAGACAGTTCACAACCGGCTGATACCGGATTAAGTTCCAGTGTGGTGGGGCCGATCTAGGAGCTAAACAAACAATCAACTTTGAGTAAAAAAATCTCCATATATGAACCCAGTGCCTTAGAGTAGGAGAGTCTGGACGAAAGACTAATGAGTAATAACAAAAAGCTGACAAAACCAATAACAAACAAATTTCATATCATAAATTTATAGGTGTTTGGATTTAATAGTAAATTTAATGTTATTTGTATCACCATATTAAGAACGACGAAGGAACACTCTTTTTAAATAAGATGTTGCAGAAAAATATGAATGTTTTTTTTAAATTCAATTTACAGCAAATATATATATTTTTTATTTATGACATAAACAGAACTACCTAAAATATTTTCATAAGCCTATAATGACTGATAGCATATAAATTTAAAATTTTATTTTAGTTTTTGTTCATATGTGATGTTACTTTTTAAAAGGAATTTACGCATTAACATCATTTTTTTTTGCCTAATTGGTTCGATAGAATTGCATCCGATAGGATATAAATAAGCATTATAGCATTGAAATTAGTCTATCGAACCTAATTAACATCATTTTATATACCTTATCTTTTTCGTGCATGATTATTTATTATGGACTCTGGAATAATTTAAAAAAAGTTGAAACATGAAACCAACAATATATTTCCTAATGGCTATACGCAAGACATACACATGCAAGGCATGTTTTTTTCGCATGCTATCAATGAATTATTTAGTGTGAATAGATATTCAACTTCATATCGATTTTAGTTTGTTTGTAGAAAAATAAAGTCTTTAATAAAATAAGTTCAAGTTTATATGAATGTATATTAATCTCTATGAAAGTAATCTTTACTCTTAATATGTAATTTGTTTATGGGTATAAAGGCTTTATAAGTTCAGAAAAGTTAGGAAATTTTTGAACAAATAAAGAGGCTTATTTGAGATGGAATTATGTATAAAATACTGTGGTCTCCATCGCCTTGTCGGACGACATATGGAAACTCTTTGTTAGGTCTCCAATGCGTCAAACGACAACAAGAAAAAACATGAACATAAACAAACTATTTCCCCTTCATGTGGACCGAGAAGATCAAGCTGCCACTATTTTATTAACCAGATCTTTTAAGTCCCTTTTTGTATTTATTATTAATACTCTTATTTTCTCACATTGTTGACGTGTTCTTTTATTGTTATTATAATTTACTCTAATCAAAATATTTAGCATGGTAACATAAATACATAGTCCCCTTAACATTTTAAATTTAAGTTATTTCCCTATATGACAGATATTTTAGTATCCAATAGGAATCAATTACTTTAAATTCATAGTAGCCATTCCAGTATACAAATGTTTTGTATACCTTTACCTATATGTAGGTAAATATTTATTTTCATATATATCGCTATATTTTTATATTTCATACATATTAAAAAAACTTTTATGTTTTCATCCGAATTCAATTATTTTTTATGTTAAATCAAATGTATATTTCTGCATCCAAATTACGTTGGCTGTGCTATCTTAGTGTTTTTATGGTTCAGTGTGTAAAGAATAGTCTAATGAAAAAATTATTTTATTGTGTAATAGAGTAATGCCCGACTCGATCATTCTCAAGGTATAAAGTTAGTAGTTCTACGTAGCAGTTTATCAACAAAACATTTACATCCGGCAGTACCTATCTACAGAAAAAAAATGTATACCAATCGGAATTCTACTCATCATTATTAATAATAAAATCGGTCGGTTTGGGTCACTCAAGGAAATCCCAAAATGTGAATGTTAGAGACAAGTGGTTGCCATACATAGTTAACCTTTCTTATGTAGAGCAAGGTATATCTGGTTCGTGTATTTCATGTCTGCATTAATATTGAATCGGTATACATCTTAATATTATTATTTATTGCGTATCACAAAAATATATTGTAGCAACAGATTTTTGATGAAATAAGTGGAAATAATGACATTACCTGTGACGCCCTTAAAAATCGCCAGAAAGCGAACACGCTCTTTTGGCGACCTGGGCGTACCTTGTTTTTTAACATTCTATCTTTAGTTTTGATTGATTTTTGTCGAATGTTTAAACCAAGCAACACACTCATTAATCTTATCTAAATTAAGATTTATTTCATAATATGGCAAATATTTATATACAAATATCTATACATAGTAGGGTTGTTCTTATTTTTCAAATGTTTGAAATGTTAGCAACATTGTGAATTTCTGTTTCTTGGTGATAAAAGAAGACGACATACAAAGTTTGAACAAAATCGGTCAACATTAGGGGTTGCTCAACGAGGTCAAAGTTTTAAAAATTAGTAAAAATATAGTTTTCCGCAAATTTCTTGAAAATGGTGGGCGTTACAGACTTCAATAATAATTATGAATTTAAAGGAATCTAATTTACTACCAGACGTATTTTGATTTTTTTTACTAAAACAAAGTTTTCTGTAAAAACAAAGAAAAAAGGAGTGGGTAATGTTAGCATATTTCATAGCTTTTTGTATCAATTAACTTCACTCGCCAGTAGAAGATGACTTGTTCGCTTCAGAGTAAAATAGTATTTTAAATTTAGTAAACTTTGGATGATAAACCAAAAATGACCTTGGTTGCATTCTATCAATTCAGAATTCAGTACAATCTGAGTTTACATCATATGATTAAGAGCCTGTATTACCTATAAGAAATCGATTATGAAAAAAAAATAATGTGTTTTTTAGATTTGTGTCAAGGTATCCTCTCAAAATTTTACTTTGTCTCTGACGCATTTATAATCCATTATATGCGTCATTTTGTACGCGAGATATGTTTTTTAATGTATATATAACTCTCCACTTATTAAATTGATATGATTTAGTATACAAAATATTAAAGCTGGTTTCCGAGCTTTCATTTGATATATATTGGGAGTTCTAAAAATCGCTATACTTTAAGAGAAAAAAGCAAATACATTTTTGCACGTACTCTCCCCAAAAAGTTGATCTTTTGATATGAGAATATACAATTACCGCTTGGTAATCACTGTTACCTGGATAGAAAGAGAAGAAAAAGAGAAGCAAGAGAGTATTTTGCCTCACTTCTCTCCCTTCTCTTTTTTGTGAGGCAAAATACTCTCTCGCTTCTCTTTTTCCTTTCTCTTTCTTGTTATGACATAAATCTATTTAACAATTCACCAATCTCTGTCCGTCCGTCTGCATGGCCGCACGCTATCTTCTCCCACATTTATGGTCAAATTTGAACTTTGAAGGTACTATGGAATCCTAGGTCAAGGTGGACCTAATAAAACTATTTGCAAAGTGATGGGACCAGAAATGAAACAGATAAATCACCTTTTCGGATTTTACTACCTACTTTTCAAGGTAAAGAGAGGAAAAAGAAAGGAAAAAAGCATCTCATGTGACTTAAAACATATTCGTTGAACAAAGTCAAACTTTTATGAGGAATGTTTGTACAAAAGAGAAAATTATTGTAACTCATTTGACATTTAGAAAACCTATTTTATCTCCACAAAATCCATCATACAAATTTTTAGAAATCGAAGTTTATATTTAGTTTATATGCGAGTGTGTTTCATTCATATAAAGTAAATATAAACTTCGATTACTGAATACCTCATAAGAGACTACAGTTCAATGCACACATATTATTGATGTAGGAACAAATATATTGGTTAACAAACAGCACAAGCTCCTATGCATTCCCATTCCCCTATGTATTCCCCTTATCGTTTATGCAAGTGGAAAGGAATGCATTTAATCCTTCCAGACGTCTATATATATATATATATATATATATATATATATATATTATTGTTATTATTGTCTCTAATAGCTTGAGACCTTCCCTTTTTGTACTTTTTGTATTGTATTAATCTTATTCTAGTAGTTCTTTAGTTTAATATTTAGGTCACTATTTTAATTGCGGAAATTGTAATGATAAAATCAATACAGCGTTTTCAAAGGATATTTTAATGAGCTAAAATGTTATTCTAAAAAGTACTCTAAATCATTTTTTAATTTGAAAAAAGTTCTAAGATATTTTACACTTCTTTTACTATTTGGTATTAATATTATGTTCACGGAATTAAATCTAAAACATGGATTTAAAACACACTGAAGTTACTTATTATACATTGTATTATGACCCTAATCATTAATACAATATTAAAGCTCTCGTGGAAATGTGTTTTTATAGCAAAAGGGGCTTAGTTAGCAAAACAAAACACAATAAATTTGGAAAATGTGCAATGTAGCACTTTTCCATGTCCATAAAAGAAGGAAAAGGTACAAGTTTAGCTCCTAGATAGGTCCACTTCACTGCAACTTTATCCGGTATCATCCGGTGGAGATTTATATATATGACTCTTTGTTGTTATTATAGTTAGATAGATCAAATATCACCGATCAAGAGAGAAGAAACATTTGACCAATTAACCATTAGAGCCGAAAGTTAAATAACGATTGTAGAACAATAAAAATTATATGGCTGTTTTATCTTGACACATAGAACATTTGTTCAAAATTTCAACTAAATTGAACTAGTCACTGCTGAAAAATTTGAACGTCGAAAAATCGACGCTCAGGCTCTACAGGCAAAGATTATATTAGCTAAAAAGAAAAAAACTGTGCTATACATTTTTCCTTTTATATTTTTCTTTTCTCATTTAATTCTTACATACATAGAATCATATTGATGTCATGGCTTTATATTCTAACAATGAAGGAAAAAAATCCCCCTTTCAACCGAAAATGGAAATCCCAGCAATAAAAAGTAATTAAGAGGACTTAAGCTACTTTCAGAACGGGAAAGCATATTACTAAGTGCGCTCAATTCAATGTAATTATTATTAATAATGATAGACTTCAATGACAATTTCCCAGCTTTGCTGGATCTCTTGGAAGCCATCCAACTGTGTGTTTGCGAAATATTTTTAAGTTATGTGGCTATTACTATATGCAAAATAATCTTATGCAAGAACAAAAAGAGTGCAATGATAAATAAATCATGGGACTATGTTCTAATGTACATGATTAGAAAACGGATACTTATTGCAATGTCCACAAGACACTAGACAATTATTTACTTAATATCAAAAGCGTCTGTCATACCAAATTCTTTTAACTTGCAGCCATTCATTTTTTAAAGCTTGCAGTAATGGACAATTTATTAAACTTGTAATAAATGATAAACAATCAAACTTAAATTACAAAAAGGCATAAAAATAAAATGGTAGCGATAAAAGTATTATCTTGCAGAGTTATAAAATTTAAGTCTATATATATATATAGTTATATATACATGATATAATTACATATTGCCCATCTTATTAAGTTTACTTTTTTTTCAATATATATATATATATAGAGAGAGAGAGAGAGAGATCTTCAACTTTTGAAAGTTACTGAAACTATTAAAGTTTAAATATTATATACAGATAAGTCAAACAGTATTTGATGATGTGACGTTTCACTGATATTACTATTTACGAGGACTCTATTATCATACAAAATCGTAGGCTGAATATATTTTTATACATAAATAAAAGCTATAGCCGATAATATAAAACGATCAAAAGTTTAACTTCGATGATAATGTATCGCTCATTCTATCGCGAACAAAAGCCACCTCCTCATGTTATCTCCTCATCGTGATACTGTGATGAAATATGATCGATTTGTACATAGATAAATGTTACAACATTACTTACGGTACATCAAATACATTTTTTAATCAGTGGAACTAAAAATTTAATTTCAATTTTTTTTCAATTTTTTATGCTTGTTTTGGTTCATTTCAATTGATTTTAAGAATTGAAAACAACAACTTATTTCTGTATTATTCTTAGAGACCACGAGTTCAAGCATATATTTAAAATTAAAATGTACTTTTTCAAAAATAGTTGCCTACTTTTACAAAGAGATAAAATGTAAAATATTATAAATTTATTTACAATTTGATGATTGTGTTCAATGAAAATAATTTATACTATTGGAATAAAATCGTATTTATTATATATATATATATATACCATATTATTATATCGTTGCTATTAGTGCGAGGAGGCCAAGGAGACGTCTTTCCGCTTCTTCCACTTCTGTCACAAAGTCCCCCCCTATTAAAACAATAGAAGAGCTAATATTCAAGGCATACAAGTTTACACCTTATGATTGGCTTATGTCACAAGGCTCATGAGAAAGCTTATAAGACTGAGCATTTGATCTCTACAAAAGTAAAATAAAAGCGGTCTTCTTGCACGTCCAATAGTTTCATATATAAACAAAAGTTTTAAATCTTATTTTCAAATTTCTTTACTCTTTCAATCCTTGTATTGTTATAATTATTTTACCATTAACAAACAAGTAAATAATTTATCAATAATCATACTCATTTTTTTGACATCGATCTAATACAAGCCTTTTGTATACTTACAACACTTTATTTCATAAAAAATGACGTCTTCCATATAGCATCGAAATGGAAACCGAAATATGCCTATGAAGCTTTAGGTCCTTATTGTTCCTACGTCACTTTTTCTCCTGTAAAGCTGATAATTATATAAGACAATACTCTTATAAGAGCATCATCCTTCGATGACATTAGTTTCCCAAGTGATGCCTTAGCGTCTAATGACTCCTATGCCTCTGCTATGCATTCCGTCGTATATCCTTCATCAAAAAATAGTTTCTGCAAGCATATTTCACATACTTAATAGCTCTGATCGATGCATGCACTAGACAATAGCATTCATATGTCATAGTATTACGAAGATGGCATTGAATGAAAACCCGATTCATAGCTACATCGAAATAATGTGTCCCTTGTATCTGCGTATTCATCTTTCATGAGAAAAAATACAGTCATATAGATATATATATATATATATATATATATATATATAAAGTAAACGGCTGTGACACTTTTTTTCGCCGGGAACCGGGCCGGGACTAAAAAAATTCTAGCCTGGCTGGGCCAAAACCGGGCCAGTATTTTTTCGTACCTTTGTCATTTTAAAAGTGACGACGTTTTTTAGAAAATATTGCCTATTATTTTTCTAAGATTTAAAAAATATTTTCTAAAATAAAGTGATGACGGCCGGTGATTTTAGACACTGGGCCGGGCCAGGACGTTCAAAAAACAATCTTTTTGTCTTTTTAAGACGTAATTCTGGAGGTCAATGCAGTGTGAATATTGGGGTCAGACAATTCGTTGTCACTACATACGCTTCTTTATTAGACGTAGTAATATGATTAATGATAATAATAATAATAGTAATAAGATACTAAGTATTAGCATAGCTTAGGGTAAAAATATAGATATATACATAGTAAAGGTATAATGTAGACATCGTTAGCCTAAAACATTATTTTTACAAATGTATTTTTAGTCAATGGGTTTATTTATGTTTTCACGTGTTTCTTAATGATGGACTAGGAGGTATATTCTTTGAGTCCCTGCATTACAAAAACAATAAACTGTCATAAACTTATTCCAACAGGTTGAGCCATGAAGTAAATACTATTTGTATCAGGAATATTTTTTGTGTATAATGTTCTTATAGCTGAGCTGGTCTGCCAAAGTTTTTAGGCTTTAAAATTATGGAAAGACATAATTTGGCTGTTATCAATACAACAACAGTGAACGTTTTTGTTAAAATACTTTAGAAGAAAGTTTGTTAAAACAGAAGTTTGGCATGCGTGAGGAGATCCCTTAGTTGATATTTTTATCACCGTACTTGAGATTAGGAAAATGACGAATGTCAAATCAGTGGAACTTTCAGCTTCAATTCTATGAAGAAGGACTATGAAGAATCCAAAGATTGTATCACAAAGTTTGTAAATATATCTTTCTAGATTAAGGTCGCAGTTATGTAAAGTTTAGCTTAGGATGTGACTGATATGATAAATTATCAGAACATATTCTTATTATTTTGCATATAATTTGCACATTAAAACATAATTTCGTGTCACTCATGAAATATAAGTATATCATTTACTTATTCAGTTTGTGGATCTCTATTGTATCTTTATTTAAAGTTATATTTAAAGGTTATAACTTGTTTTTTGTCGTTTATTAAACAAATATCCCAAAAATGCGACTTATACTCATGTATGACGTCGAAAAAATTACGATATTTCGAATATAGTGATAATTAACATTTACTAATACACAATAATAACTAGATATTAATAAGACACAAATGTCGCGTAAATATAACTGTAAACAAGTCGCAAATACAAGTGATAAACAAAATAACTCTTATTGATTACACTAGCGAACATCAATATATTTTTATATTCACACTTGTGTACGAGTTTTCATGTTGTAGTTCTTTTACTGCTTATATAGCAGATGCAGTGCAAAATAATATAATATATGACGTTTTTTATAACTAAAATAGTTCATGCAATTAAAATCCCAATTTGAAGGACTTCACTAGCCAATTTTTTGGTAAATACCTAATGCTAAAATTAAAGTAACTTTTGGATTATTTTTTTATCTGCAAATAAATATCGTGAAAATATCGCAAAAGAGTATAAGATTTGCAGTCCGAATACATGATATTATGGATATAATATATTGATGTTAAGAAATCTATACCTCTCTTTTTTAGCCTTTTTATCACATTCCGTATTTTCAGACTAAGTTCGATATTGTCATGTTAACCTATAACGAATATGTATTAAATAAAATTGTCATCAGTTTCCGTCACATCTAATAAAATTTAGTTCCATTGTATTTGCAGTATATTTTATATCCATATAATTTGTTAATTGATTTGTATACAAATAAAGTATCTAATTTACAGGTACTATGCACAAAATTATATATATATATTTGCGCGTTAATCAAGATCCTAAAGGGTTAGCTTATATAATGTACATACATGAATACAAGTGCTAAGATCAATCACTTACGCAGAAAACATATCATATGCAAAAACGTAGTTGGTCACTGAATGGGAGTTGTTCATCTGATTCACGAGAATGAAATTTAAAATTAATGATTTTGCACAAAAATACGAATCATGAGAACATGAAAATTTAATGATAGTCATGACGCAGTACTTTTTTCTTCAAGCAATACATGCACACTCAGTTCTTTTTAGAAAAACCTTTATAAGTTTCTTGTAAAAAAAAAACAATTAAGACCTGTGGACATATATTTAGGACACATAAGGCAGGGTTGAGTTCATTGTCTCCTGTACATATTTATAATGAAAAAAAGCAATATTCTAAAAGCATTGTTTTCCGGCAGATGATGTGAATAAAAGTATTCTGATAAAATATACTTAAGAGGGCTTCCCGTGCATTAACCCATAATATATGTATTTGTTTAAATATTTTTGGGGTTATTGTTTATAAACATATGTATATATACTAAAAGGTGAAGCTGAGTTCATGTTTTTTACTTTCAAGTATCTTACATGATAATACAGATTTAAAACACACAAATTGGACATAAAAACAGCAACATACCTTTACCTAAATTGAGTTATAAAGTTACTTATATAAATAATGTAACTTCCCTTCAAAACACAATTTTGAACCTTAGAAGAGTTCAGTGAAAGAAATTGGTATTTCTGGAGCCAAATAAGTCTACGAATTATTCGTTTGTTTTTATATAAAAGTATATTTTTACCAAAAATATACAAGGTATGAAAAAGTAATCCATATATATATTTAAATATAGCCTGGGATTATGAGAGATGGAGATCCAGTAGAGTCGTTGACTCTCCTGGTAGAGATCACCATCGTATCTTCTCCTAGGAATTACTACGATCGCGATTTATATCTAAAATAATCAACGACTCTGCGAGAAGAAATTAGAAGTTATATCTCTTAAAAGAGATGACGACTTAAATATGTAGATGGTATGATGATTTTATTCAAAAATGTTATTAATATTCAATACAAAGATACAATGTAAGTAAAACATTGCATGGCATTTGCTTCTTTGAACAATCAAATTAAATCATTTCCACCAAAGTATAGAATAGAAAATTGCAAATTAACTACCTAAATAGTTTCTACAGCATCATAAAATATTATCTCCATATTTAAGTCGTCATCTTTCCTAGAAAAGATAATGATCGTAATCTCCACCAGGAAAGTCAACGATTCAACTGGATTTCCATCTCTGCTGCAACAGATATATACTAAAAGGAGGAACACAGTTACATATTTTTAATAGTTTGAATCATCATACACGAATACAAATGAAAGCTGACAAATTATGCAATACATATAGCTTTTCAACTTATGACTGGATTGGGACATTATTTCTTTGGTTGTTTTTCCAAGGCCGCTCTTCCTGGATCGTTTCTTCCTAATATTGAACTACCAGCCTCAAGTCTTTATTTGCCCATTTAATAGTCAAAATGTTGTATATATAGTTGGGCGATAATCCACGTTACGTGGTCGTTATTTCAATGGTAGTCAACATTACGTATGGCTTATATGTATTTTCATTCATGACTGTAGTTTTTTTTGCTTACTTATTTTGTTCATAATAACAATATCTCATTACATCATTATATACTTCAGTGAAAAAAAACTCCTTTAGGATAAAATTTCCTCTTAGAAGCCGTATTATATTCACATAGAGCACCTACTCCTAACTTTATTTGTAAGAAATGTCCTTTTGTGGGAAGACACCCTGCTATTTTGGGATTAGATTATGTCACAGACATGAATATCTAAAAGGACTTAAGTAGAAGACAAAACGTTATTCATAGAACTAAAGCATGTCTTTTCAAGCGTTCAAGTAGAGTTTTCCGCAGTAGAAATCCTTCTTTCATAAAAAGAATTCGTATATGAAATCCTATGAGCCTGTTTTTCATCATGAATGAGCTTTACACGCGATGATCTCATTCAGATCTAATACTTGAGTTTGAGGTAAAAAACGTTGCAGACAAGAAAGGCAAACTTTTTAATCATATATAACACGTTTCAATAAATATATTCTAATCATCTTTAAGACTCTGATCTAATACTCATTATTTGTTGAATGCGATGATCAGCGCATCAATAATAATTTATCAAAGTAAAACGTGACTATGACTTTTAAGGAAAAATGTTTTGAAAAAGAGTTAAATTATGAAGATAGTCATATTTTTTTTTACAAATTTAAGGGACATCTTCTTCATATAGTTGATAAAAGTTTTTTTTTTTTGTAATACTTTATTGGTATAGAAATATTACATATAAAAATATTATAAATAAACATTATAGTATAAAATTAAATCTCTAATTTAAAATCTAGCAACACTATCTACAAAAAATTATTGTAAAAAACTTTAAGAAAAACAAAATTGTTATCAAAAATACAGACATAATAAATAATGTCGTAAAAAATTAAAAAAGATTGAATATAGTATTTGTTTGTCCTTCGGCAAATTTCCTGTACTGTTTCATAATCCGTTGCAGAAGTTGGAGATGTCCAACGGAGCAAGACGGATAAAACAGTACCAGTCCCCCACACATTTCCACGGAATAGTATTGATCGTAGGTATCTTCACAGTAAACGTCAGGTATCCCTCTGCCGTCGAAATTTATGTTGATATGATGGATTAATGAAATGCTATCAGTGCAATTTTGAAAGATAGAGTACCAACTGCAAGTTTTCATGTATTGATCAAAATTAACTGAGATATTATTTGTTGAATTAAGATTTTTTAAAGAATAGTTATATATATTTAATCCTACGGAAAAAATCAATGCTTTATATGTAGAGATTATATTTGAGTAATAACAGTATTATTGAGAAATAAAAAGGTAACTTGTTGGAGAAAAAAAGAAAAATTGGACATCATTGTAGTCAATTTGTAATTGCCAAAATACTTGCTTTATAAATTTAATGAATATGCATATAATAAAAAGCAATTATAATAACTGCAGTCATCCATACGATTCTGAACTAAAGGATATTGGCAAGATAAACCAAATAAAAGTTTTTATCATACGCATTAGCATTTTCATACTTAATATTACCCAAATATTTAATGAAGCAATTATAAATTTAAACTATTATTAATATAAAAGATTTAGATCATTTTTGACGATTACTGGATTTGATTCATTTACAATTATTTTCAGGTATGTATATTTTTTATTTTACCTCAATAATTGATTTTCAATCAACTTTTAGCCTACATACATGGTTCGATAGAATTGCAGTATCCGAATGGATATAAATAAGCATACTAGCGTTAAATTTAGGGTATATAACCTAGGATCTTATCCATGAGGTAGACCAAAAATTACCATTCCCTCTCAGGATTCGATCCTGCACCCCCAACATTGAGAGTTTAACACGCCCTAACACACTCCCTTATTTTTTTTGTCTATATGTTTCGATAGAATTGCATCTGACAGGATATAAATAAGCAAATTAGCGTATAAATTAGTCTTTCGATAAACATGAATTGACTCGATTGGGTATTTATGTATAACCTACTTTATTTGCAATTGAATGGTAAACATCGTATTAATGAAATAGTATATGATATAGTTCTTTGGTTTCATAAATATTAATAACCCTTATACGTTATTAAAATGTTGTATATATTTCATATATCACGAACATTTGTAAAAATTCTATGTTTCAAATTGTACATATAAGCTCATTCGTTTCATAACTGAATGGTCAAATGATATATGTTTTTCAATCATTTTATGTGAATAAGCTACGAATATGTATTTCTGGAGTGACGTAGTCTTGATCTACATATTTGGAGTATGTTATGTATGAATAAAGATATTTGAAAACAACTCTTCGAAGCATTTGTTATGTAAATATTTATGTTGAATCCTGGTGACACCATCAGGACATGACGTCAATGGAAGGGGGGGGGGGGATACTTGAAAATCAACTTTTTCTCTGTGTTTATTAAAAGATACTTAATAAAAATAATAATCTCACGCCAAGAGAGTGTCTAAGTTCAAACGATTAACACATTTGTTGTTGTCTTAGACGAATAAAAAATATTTAGCCCATTAAGGGCCAAGGATAATGCTTAAATCAAATTATATTAGAAAATGTTATGAGAGGTTTGGAATTATTTTCAGTATATTCAGTAACCAAAAGTAGGTAAATTTTGTTTGGTTGAATATAAGTTAGAGTAATATACTACTTATTACTGGCGTAGTTGGGGATAAATATCTTCGCTCCAGCCGTCAACCAGGAAGTTTTATTTGTTATATATATTTTTTTCATTATAAATTTAATTTCATTCATACAACTTTTATTTGTTATATTAATGGTTTTATCACTTCATATTTTTAAAGCAATTTTTTAATATTAAATGTTCACATATATACATATATATAGGTATATAAAAACGATGCTAATACGTATAAAATACAAAAATAAACATTTTAGTTTAAAATTTAGCATCGAACTTGAATAATAATAAAAAATTATCTACTTACAAGTATTAAAAGAATAAGCTTAAAACACATTAAAAACAAGTTAAATCATGCAAATTTCTTAAAATTCTTGATTATTTTCCTCAAAATTTGGTAACAGCGATGACTTTGAGTCGGGTAGTATTTATCAATTCAGCCGCGAATATCCATGATGAACCGTCCAACGATGGGATTTTGAGTGAAAAGGCCGCGTATCTTCCTGCAGCTCCAAGCAGGATCCCTCTGATCTCTCCCGGTCTTATTGGTTCATATTTAGCAAGCTTCTTTGATATCAAGGCCTTTGTGTTTAAAAGGGCAAAATCTAGCGCCTTCGTTTTGTCGGAGATTTTCATCCCTCTTGAGGGGAGCCCAAACATAATTATGGTTCTCACAACTGGATGACGACCTGTCGTCTAGGCCACCAACATTGAGAAAAGCAAAACATGTTCAGTTGTACAATGGCTGGGCAATCAACGAATGCATGGCTTGTATGATTATATAATATTCTGCAGTCCTTACAGGCCTGTAGAATTTTATGAGTCCTGCTGAAATTTGAAATTGTGCCGTGAACTTTCTTCCATCACAAATGTTTTTGAGTGAGGATAGAATCATTTTTTCATATTTGGATGTAGTGAATATTTTTTTGTTTAAAAAGCACAAATTTATTCTTCATCATTTTCAAAACCCATTGGTTTTTTAAATGCCATGAGCATAGAGTGTTTAATCCTCTTGTCTTTCTTTGGAGAGGAAACAAGAGCCTTCCATCAACAAAAAGAGATCCAGAGCCTATATCATGCAAAGAGAGCACATTTTTATCTAGTGCCATTTTTTTCATGGCAACAGGATCTCCAAGGTTTTTTAAGAAGTTATTTTGTGGCAATTCCGCCGGATGATATCCACCACTGAGACGTCAAGGAAATTGGGAGTACATTTCCATAAGATTCACTGGGCTGCCCCCCCAGAATGGGGATATATGTGACGTTATGTTATTGGTGAGGTCCGATCCAAATAGCAGTTGTGTATACCTACAGAGGACCACTAGAAGCCAGTCTTCTCCACTCTACTATAGGATGCTTGATGAGGCTAATGAAGATTTTGATATAAATTTTTGAGATTATTTTTCTCAATAGAAAAAATCCCTTCACCAAGAGCTGCTCTCGGACGTTTAATGGCTTCAATATACGACTTATGGAAAAGGCTCCCAAGCCAAGAGTCTTTTTCCTCGTATACAAGGTTCGGCTAGAAAGGAAGATGCTGTGGCTATTTATACAAACCTCGGGTTGTACAAGTCTATTCTCTTTGAAGGATCAACATCTCCATTCGCTTATGTGTTTATATACTTGAGCATTTAACTTAGTCCAATTTGAAAAGTCTACTCCAGTTCCACACCAAGTCATTCCATGTATGCTTTTTTCCCCCTTTAACCTCCGATTTTACTTACTTCACTTATTTACAACTGTATCGTTATTTATACAAAAATAACACAAATAAAACTTTTAGGATGTTTTAGTAAAATATTTTTTGGATAATTATGATTTAATGGTATACATATTCTAATACACATCATTACACATTGTCCTTGAGCATCTTATCATTTGTTTATTTTTATTTTTTAGCTTGAGACACTACTCGAGAAAAATGGCCAAGGAGCTAAATGAGAAGCCCCTCCACAATTCTAGATTCGAAATATGTATATTGTAACGTCTGTGAGAAGGCTTTCCTCGCTAGAGCAAAATTAACAAATCCTCCAACACGTTAGAATAAAAAAATATGCGGAAAACATTGAACTGAAGATAACTATCTTTAAATGGTGTCCCCTTACCTCGTTGAGAGGCCCTTCTCAGTTTATTAGAAAAGTACTTTATTTGATCGCGTCCAATGTATGAGGGTGGATAATATCTCGAAGAATGTCATCAAATAAAGGCATGGTAGAGTTTGTACAGAATCCTAATAACACAGCATTGGATGCAACGCTCTCAAAATTGGTTCATTTTCTACAGCGCAGCATGAACAAACTCCTTCCAGTCCCATGGGAAAGTGAGAAGCATTATCTCCTGACTGGAGGAACTAGGAATAACAGAGATCCGTGGATCCGGATCAGACAAACGATATCATTTGTTACTTTTTATCAATATATCTTTTTAACTATTTTTATTTTTCCCTAGTTTATATAATAGACTATACACATGTCATTTAACTCCACTTTAATATATTGTAGACTGATTTCTATATTTAGTTCGATAGAATTGTATAGTTTAAAATGGTCAGAATGCTTAGCTACTTGTTGGCTTAAAAAAAGATATTCATTCCATAAATATTATATCAAAGAGAACAAAAAACATAATTATATTTTGGCTCAGTTCTTCTTCTGTACACCTCTTCCATATTTTAGGGACTCATGGTATATTTTTATTATTTTTAGACCGAATGGAGGGAAAAAAAGAAAGAGGGAGAGTTAGAGATATGGCATAAGAGAGAGAGAGACACACACAGAGAGAGAAAGAGGCACACAGATATAGACACACAGATAGAGAAAGACACACAGAGAGAAAGATAATTAACTTACTCCCATCCTGTAGAGGGTCTGGATCGAAAAGAGTGACTTTACGCATGGAAATGGAATCTTTGGGCACCTGGATTATGAAAGGAGAAGATTCCTCAAGACCTAATCCTACCCATTTATCTTCACATATCTACCCTCCTCCGGGTCTCGGATGACTACGGAGACTCTTAGGGACTGTTCTTCCTCAACAACAAGTGAAAGAGAACACCACATATTTCGTGATACTTTTGAAGGATACCATCGACTTTCGTATAATATTTGGGATCCTTAATTTTTTTTTTAGAAATTTATTAAATGAAAAATCATTTTATATTAAATTTGACTAATTATATAAATGATGGTCTCAAGACATTTTTGAAGAGTCATTTAAGACAGGAAGATACAGCGTTTGGCCATTTCAAAAAGGAGTTTGTAATGTTAATTAAGATAAATACTATTAGAATGTATTCACTTATTCCCTTTATCATTACCTATGTGTATTATTTTATCATTCGGATTCTGCATCTTACTGTCTTCCATGAGTCTCCAAAATGTCTTGAGACCATCATTTAAATAATTAGTCAAGTTTAATATATAAATGAATTTTACATATATAATAAATTTCATATTAAAAATATTTTTTTAAGGATTTACCTTTTCCCAGCACACTATTGAGGGATTTTGTAGGAACTACCTAAACAGCGTACGTACCACACATGTCCAGAAGGAGAATTAACAAACCTTAAACGTTCTACCAAATAGAATTACCAACTAATATTTATTATCTAAGTAGTTATAATCTTGAACCTCTTTTGATATCATTATTCAGAAATATATTTTATAAAAGCTATTGACAATTTTTTCAATTTTCCTCCCAGGAGTATATGCTGTTAAGCTTCTCTTGGGGTAACGGAAATGAAGCAGCCCGCTAGGCATATACCCTAAAGGTGAGGTATTTCCATTTACATACAAACGGTGAAGCAACAGTATATTAAGATGTAATTGAATCCTCAAATTTATAAGTGAATTTTGGCGTCAATGCTTCCAGTCTAACATTGAAATTTCTAACATAGTTCTCGCTAAAATGAACTGGCAGGAACCAACAAAAGATAATATAAGATTGACTTTTTGGTATCGACTTCGATTAAAAGAAAAATTGAATTTCTGGGTGAAATCTTTAATGATAACAATGACTTCGTTCCTAATGAAGTCCTTGAAAGGGAAAAGGTCGTGCGAGAAATTGATTTTAAAAGAGGTTAGTAGGCCCAAGGGACTGTTTTTTAATTATTTAAAATATAAAAAAATTCCAACATACGAGAACTGTTGGTAAAAGAAATGATAGGTCTTTGTACACAAAACAAATTGAAAGGAAAATAGATAGATTAGATCTTAAATATTCATGGAAAGATGCTCTGAAGTGCCTAAAAAATAATAATACTTTGATTTTACATATTTTGGTTTAAATATCGCGTTTATAACAAATTCTTTCGTTGGGAAGCATTTTGGGGGGGACTGAGGTATAGAGAGTGTGTTTTTTTTGCAAAGGTTCAATGGAAACTTCGATACATTTTCTAATAGAGTGCCCAGAATTAAAGAGCATTTGGATTGTTCGATTGAGGAATTGTTTTTTAAGTTTGGAGTTTTTTTAATAATCAATATTTTATAAGGGAATGATTTTACATTCGAATTGTTTATTTAAAGCTGTTAAATAACAATTGTGGCAAGAATGACTGGCTATAGTTTTCACTAAGGACTGCGCGATATAACCAGAACAATAGTAAACTATAGATACGTCATTAATTATTTAAATGCATCTTTAAAGTCAAAGGTTTTAAATTGAAAATATATTTAAGGAGAAGACTTATCTTTTCATTTGTTGAATTATATCCTCAGAAAATGATATCCAGATCTTTCAGTGAAATTTTGCCTAAACTTATGATCTTCGTCATCGAAGGATTTTTCTGAATCCAAATATTGGCGCACGCTTAATTCAATGTTCGCCAAATTCTTCTATTATAGAGTCCCAACTGATGCTTCATACAATCTGAATTGATGTGGCCACGAAGACGTAATTGACATCGTTTTTCTTCGAGCAAATCTTCAGCCAATTCTTAAATTCAAAGAAGAAGAAAGTTCCGGAAGGCGACGTATTGTAGGTAATGTGAGAACTTCTTTACGTAGATCTCTATAAAGACTCGTTGAGAACCCTTTCCAGGACATAGATAGGCGTACAAGGCAGGACTGTATCTCCGTTGTTGTGGACATTTAAACAATAAGGATAGTTGTTCAATCAAAAAGTTTAATTACTTCTCTTTTGCTTCGTTCCAAATGGGGCAAGATATTTGTCAAATGATTTAAAGCTATGTTTAATTCATTTCCAAGCTAATAGTTGATTGGTGGAAGAGTTTTTGATGTCAATGAATTTAAGAAGGCCAAATAT
>CP045891.1:30567111-30580902 GCA_013387185.1 Caligus rogercresseyi
TTTTTAGAGACGGGAAAGAAATAATGGAGGGCACTTTTTGTAGTTTGTTCATGAAAATGACCCATCGCCTTTTTATCATTCCATTGCAATATAACAATCAGGGCCTTGTGCGATTTAATACTATGCACCGCAGCTGATTGCCTGTCAAAAAACACGGATCCCCTATACATACTTATTGCTTCTGTTATGTTGTACTAATATATTAAATAAATATTAACGAAAAATATTAAAAGTATTTCAACTATGACGATGAAATTAAAATAAAGTTCTATATTATCACAAAACCCGATATCTGGTCCATTGTACGTAATAGTTGGTATTCCATCTACTTCACTAGGTCCGTAGTCGATCTCCCCAAAAGAAATGGCGTGATGCGTCAGGACAAGCTGTATATGGACAACGACGTCTTCATTTTCGACGAGGAGAAGGGCTCAGTGGTTCCCATGCAGCGATTCTCGGGGCCCAATCGCCTCTACTACAGTCACAACATCAATCACAGGTCAGCGCGGGGTCTCCCTCGTTCGCTCCGCGTCTGTGCACTCCGTGGGATCCCATGGGGACGGAAAAGGAAGCCCTATCCAGTGGCCATCGCTATGCATCCACGGAGAGTCTTGACTTTAGAACGGAATTAAAATCGTGTGAGTCGGGGATTTTGTTGATTACATTCATTCTGATAACAACTCCTCTGGTAGTTCAAAAGACAAAGTAATCTAAGTACGACAAGTTTGAAGGTTACTGACTATGTAGAATATGTAATACCTGGCTTCAAAAACAAGGCTAATACTTCAATATAGTTATACGTTTCCTTTAATTAATATAACTTACAAATAAAACAACATATTGTTGAGTCTTCATAAATATACCAATTGTGATTTTATAAATAACATTATTATTTGTAGTATCTATTTTCTAAAATTAAAGGGATATGTTCTATTAAATCAGCCTGAAAACAATTAATTTCCTCTATATAAAAGACTCAGTGCACAGGAATGCAATCATTTGTGTCCGTACTCAGCCGCACAAATTATCATTTGGTCGTTAAAGTGTTACATATTAGACCGTAACATAAACATGATACGCTTGGCCCTTATTTTGATATGTTGTTAAATCATTACATCCTCTCTGATGATGCAATGAGCAGATATTTTTGACAAACTTGTTGACAAGATTCTGGTCCCCATTACTTACTAGACAGAAGGAAAAAAACCTAAACTAGCAATCATAAAAGAAGAATGGAATGGAACCCTCTGAGTGGACCAGGAAATGATATGAAAGCTTCTTAAAAAGGGACATGTTGGTGCATAGAGATATAAAGATATAGAGAGCTGATTCCTTCAATAGCAGAGAAACATCGTGTTCAGCTGTATTCTTTTGTACACTATAAACAAAGTAATTGTACTACGTCATCGTAAGTGATCATAGAGATAGATTCTATCTCTATCATCAGCTTAAGATGGACTAGTACAAATTACTTTGTTTATTTTGAACACACCGAAACACAACAGAACGCTGTTTCTCTGCAATGGGGAATCAGCTCTTCTATTCTTATATCTCTATGGATGTGTGCCGTAAAGTCATGGTAGGTAAGTCACTGACGTCATATAAATATGACTGAGGACGTCAGAGTTTCATCTGCCAAGCCTCACGCACGTCACTGGCTGTATCTCTGACGTCAGAGTAAATACTTAGTTTGCTGACACCCAGTTCAGTAATCTCCTTGAAATCGATAAGTGAAATAACATGCAGGTGATTATGAATATAAGAGCCCTCCTTCATCATAGGTGTCGTATTATATGATACGGAAAAACACATAATATAATAGGCTTTGAGCTTTAAACTGTGATTCACTCTTAGAGTAGTTTTAGAGTAAATTGGGAGTCTCTTTTAAGATTTGTAATTCTTGATGTCTGGAGAGATCTGTTTCCTATCTTAGAGGCGGACTTATTTATGGGCAATGTGGGCGAAACCTCAGGGTGCCCTCTATTCAAGACAAATACAAAACGCCAGAAGTTAACTATGGAGTGTGAGAGCTGCGTCACACCGCTAGGTGTCTCTACTAAAAAACAAAAGTAAACAATCTCTTTCTTTAAATAATAATTTATTAATTAAAGTAAATTAAATCATATATGGAACCTTTTTAATAAATAAAAAATGCAATTGTTGTGTGATGTATCTGGCTACTCTTATAGAGGGGTGAACTTTCTATCCCCAAGGACTACAGCCTTTGTATGAAATAGCGAATAACTAAATCTATAATTGCTCTTCCTGTATTTGTTATGATAAGCTTGGGAAGCCATATGTAAGAGGTGTCGCAAGAAAACGTAAGTTTAAGTTCATGTCTCATGTCTTATTTTTTTTCTCTGATCAAAAGCTAATCAAAAATACTGGCTCGTATAAGAGAGCAAATAAACGTTTGAATTAGATTTTTCAAAGGTTGTCGTTTCTTACCTCAATTGCATATGGAGGATCATGTGGAGAAAAAGTAATGAAAAATCCGACTTGCAATTACGTGAATATTTAATTTTGACTGATTAAAGCCTTATTATGGTTCAGGATCTTTTTGCAAATCAAAATGTTAGAATTAATACTATCATATTTCAACTTCTACAGTTTTGAATGACCCAAAAATATTTCTAAGCGGATCATATGACTTGCTTAATACATACAAAAAAATATATAAGGAGTACTCAATTATAATCGATTATATAGAAGGACGTATGTTTGTTTATGTAATGAAACGTGTCGTTATAAGGTTAAAAAATAAATATTAACAAACAAATTAAAGACTGTTTTTAAATGTAAAAGTGTCAACCAGATATATTTTGAGTTCATTTTTGAGAATTGCTGATATACATAAAAAATTATGTTGTTAGGTAGTAAAAAAATGATTTGCATGGCTTTTATTGGTGTTAGCATCACCTAGCGGATATTGTTTACTCTCACGCCCATTAAGAAAAGGAGACAGCGTCGACATGTGTGGTTGCTCTACCCTGTGATATATTTGTAATTATATATTGTTTTGCTTTTGGAAAACAAGGAAGTAATGAGTTTAGGCCTACTAACTCCAGACAATCACCCCCCCCCCCCCCCGGGCATTTACCCCTGTGTCATTTACACTCCGTTAATAGTATGTTTTATCTCTAAAGTCATTATGAACGTTAATTATGTTTACTTTATTACAAAGTTGCATTAGTGATTAAAATATATGTTCTAATATCGGTATATGTTTTATATGGACCGATATTAGGAAACATAGTTTCAAACAACTAATGCAGAAGAAAACATACTTAACTTCATCAGTGGACTTTAATAGATAAGAAACATTAGTAAACTGGGCGGTAAATGCCCGGGGGGGGGGGGGATTGTCGAGGGGGGTATCCGTCGGGAATACCACTTGCTGGAATGACCACAGGCGTGAATACACACTGTCAGGAATACCCACCAAGCTGTAACAGCTTTCAGTTAAAAAGGGTGTATTCCGGCAGTGGGCATTCCCGACTTTTAAGGCAGGAATGCCCACTATTTTTTCACGGAATTAATATATTGTAAATTCCACGCAACATATTATACAACAACAAATTATAGCAGTGAAAAAGTGTACAGAGTTCAATAGCAAAATGTGCAATAATATAGGGGTCCCCAAAAACGTAACGAGACTACTACCCTCCAGACAATCTCCCCCCGGACCAGCACCCCGAAAATCACCTCCTGGGCATTTACCTCCCGTGCCATTTACTCACCGTTGCTAATACTTCTTATCTCTTAAAGGGGGGCAGGCCCAGCGGGATGGGCGGGCCTGAGGGGGGCCAGGCCCGGCCCACCCACTGAGTGACTTGGGCCCGATTTTTATGAATGTGCAACTGTGCTCCCCCCATAACAGCTGTAGCCCCCCCCCCCAAAAAAAAAGCTTGGGCCTGCTGCGGGCCTGAAGCGGGGTAAATGCCCGGGAGTAATTGTGGGGGGTGCTAGTCCGGGGGGAGATTGTCTGGGGGTAGTAGTCCTAAATTCCCCCAATAAAACGCATTTATACAGAAAATTTTGTGTTAGGCTGGTTTAAATCATTCATAATACGGAAACTTGCAGTGTCACAAGGTTATTACCTCCGCCGAAGGAGGTATTGTTTTCACTGGCGTTTGTTGGTTTGTTTATTTGTTTGTCAGCAGAATAACTCAAAAAGTACTGAATGGATTCGAATGAAACTTGTGGAGTTGTTAGAAATGCCAAAAGGAACAAGTGATTAAATTTTGGCATCTCTAAGTGCTTTTTTTATATGCAAAATGAGCTAAATACTAAAAATATTAAAAATGAAATGGGGTCTCTATTCAGGGAGTAGGAAAGAACAAACGCTTAAAAATATCCATTGACGTAATATTGTTCATTTATCAGCTAAGGACTACGTCACTGGGTGCTTAAACTTCTTTCTATTCCCGTCTTCCTCTTAATATTAAATAAAATATAACGCTAATATTAAGAGCATGATAGAGAAAAGAAAGAAGTTTAAACATCCAGTGACGTATTTCTGAATTGACTAATAAATAGTATGACGTCAATGGATATTTTTTAGGATGGCTCTCTCCTCACTCTTATTCACCAAACACACCTACTTATGTAGACATATATGATTGGATTGGAATTCTGTTAAGAGATTCATTAGGTGGGGATCGGCGGAGGTTTGCACTCTTTGAGTGTATACATGCCTCTAGTTAGTGTTTAAAAAGATTGAATGATTTGTTTTCAAAGCAAAAAATAGTAGTAGTAATGATATATTTCAGGGAACCTAAAACTCGAGAACAAAGCTTCGTCTATAAAAATTCCTAGCTCCATTGTCGAACTACTAATAAACATTTTAAAAAAACCACAGCAATAAAATTTTAAATAAATAATAAATACTTTAAATGAATAAACAATCCCGGACGAGATTTAAAATTCGACTAGGAATCAGCTCCACGAGCCCACCTTCCTAATATTTTTGCATGTTGCCGTGCTTCCACTAAAGTTTGTGCGTCGCGAAGGTCCGGTGATGAACTCCAGGCATCTGTCATGTTCTTGGCGGCCACACTCCGCGACGTTGAGGCTTTCTATAGATTGAAAGCTGCCCCTCTCGTTCTTTCGTCGTGACCGACGAGCAGTTCGGCGAGTGGGAAGGTGGGGTCATTGGAGACCTTCCAGACTGCCATTGCCGATTGGGAGGTGACAACCTCCTTCACTGTTGGGAGGCTGCAACGGTCCAAAAGGTCCGACGCCCTGATCCGGTCGCTTCGCCGCACCCCATTCAACGTTCGAGCCAGGTCGTTGAGGATGACCTGAACCGCAGCGTTGTCTCCCGCACCGGGTTCGCGCCTGCTATGGTCTTGATAACCCTGGGAACGCCGGGTGACCCACGCGCAGACATTGAGCTTTCCAATAACGAGTGCTCTTGCAATCTCGTTAAGGAGCTTGCCTCTTGGGAGGACGGACGCAAACCTGCGGATTGCACCGTTCTCCTCCTAAGCTCGTTCAGCACGTTGGCATGGTGAGTGCCGACACCCCATTTCTGTCGATCTCGACCCCTAGCAATCCCAGCGTGCCAATGGTTTGCGGATTCTTAAGGTGCAGAATTTGAGTTTTTTCGACATTCAAATGGAGTGCGTTGTCCCTGGAGTACTCAACCATGTCTTCCTCTAGAGCCCTGGTGGCAGCCTTCACGTCGTCCCACGTGGTAGCCTCGACGGTAACCGAGGTGTCGTCCGCGTAGAGGATGACTCCAAGCCCGGCCAAGTTTGAAGCGGTCTTGCAGACTTTTTCCGGCAGGTCGGCTGTGAGGAGGATGAAGAGAAGAGGTCCGAGGCAGGATCCCTGTGGAACTCCGAACTTGCCATAGATATAACGGCTGCACGGCAATAAATGTGACCTCCGTGCTGACTTTAGAAATATATTCTCTGTGGAGACCAACATCTGGCATGTTTTTATTTTCTCATTTGAAACTTCTCACCTGTAAATCAAACCAGTAAGACGTTATGTGCAAGGGGCACGTATATATATTTTTTTGCCAAATACTAAAACTCATGTCCTTAAATGAAATTAAAATACTCAATTACAACATGTAAATAATTATTGCGGTTTCATTTAGTATATTATTTTCAGATTAAATCTGAGGTACGAGTTCTACTTTGAATAGTTTTTCCATTACTTAGAACTTGTTCTTTTTATGAGATTATTTTGTGAAGACTACATAAGGAAATGAACTGTATAATTTTTTACTATTTTTATTTGAATAAATTACAATTAAAAGTAATTATAGCCAATGCACCGGCAAAAGTCCATCTTAGCGTTAAGGTCATAATTTTCTATCAGACGCTTCAGCTTTTGAACCTGAATTTGATAATGAATTAATATTAAGAATCGGCTTTAAACCTTTGAGGACATTTGCTCCATTTACCATATCAAAGAAGGACGAAAAGCGGTTGATCTTTGTGGGGAACCTCGAAGGAGAGCCATCGATGAAACCAGGGGTTCACGGATTGATAGATGATTTACACAATCAATATCTTGGTTAATCATTATAGATTTATGTTTCTTTTTTTAATATTCAAAATAAAATACTAATTCTATGGAACAAATATACCTATAAAATCACGCAACCTAGTACATTTATGGTGGGTATTCCAGGTGGTGGGCATTCCCGACATATGCGTATGGAATACCCACCATCTCAAAAGCTGTTGACAGCTGTGGGTATTCCTGTCAGTGTGTATTCACGCCTGTGGTCATTCCAGCAAGTGGCATTCCCGACGTGAATCGAATTTCAATTCAAAATGACTTAGATTAAGAGTTCGAAGCTATATTAATTTAATGTTTTTTACATTAAAGTATTTTTCTGACATACAGAGATCGTGTCACTCACAAATCCTTACTCTTAAAAAATATCTGAGTTATTTCACTCATATATATTTACGAGTATAATCAGCGTTATGTACGAGTATATCGTTGGATAATAAATAGTTATAATACAATGGATTTACCTTATCAAACAAATATATATTTTGTGTATGTAGTCAATCATCGATCAAAACTATTATTAATCATACTATTATTACAACAACAAGGTAATTTGCTGAGTCTAGTGAGAGACGGAATAGCATCGGTAGCTCTTTATTTCCTCTAAGAAACAAAGGAAATCACAAAACAACAAGGGTTATTACTTGCTTGAATAAGTATATATTTTCAAGGGGAAAGTGGAGAGAATTACAGAAGAACCTGCAAGACTGTTGTAATAGGATAGCTCACTAATTTACGTCCTTCAAAAAAAAAAAATACTTTCTCGTCCACAATCCTTAACTTTATTGGGGATTTGTATTTTTAAAAACATTGCTGAAGAGTTTTTGGAATATGGTGTATTTTTGTTCATTCTTGAATTTAAATGGCACCAAGTTCGGTCTACAATTAAGAGTAAGATTAGATTTTGAAATTATGAATTTACAATATAGGATGATTTTATAGTAGTTCTTGTTAACCCTCAAAAAATTCCCTGTGTAATGATAATATTGCCTTCTCATGTTTTCCCAATCTTCAATCTTACCGCCGTGGATATCCTGCAGTTACCTAGTGGAGATTTCTTCGATCTTTGAGTTCGAGGAAAACCGAAACTGGGTGGCAATCATCACCTTTGACATCACCGTCACCATGAGGAAGATATGAAAGTTTCCAAGGATCTGGGTTGGAAGGAGCCAAATGCTTTTTGTACTTGTTTTTAGATATTTCTAATCTTGATAAACTTTTTCAGTAGGTGCCTACAATCGTTGTGAGATATTTGTATTATTTTAGATAGATTTGTTAGTAGATTTGGCTTTAGTTTAGGGTCTTAATTTTAAACTATAACGTTTATTTATATAATAGTATATATGTAACTACCCTAAACGAATAAAGTCTCTTAAAAATATAAATATATTTTTTTCATTTGGTGACACTTATTTGTCTTCTTTTTTGTGCGTCATTTCCACAGAGAATAGAATCCATTTATAGCATTCGTTTGTTTTGCCAATAACGAAAATATTTATAACATAATAATAGTTCATATCGGACGAGTCTACTAAAAGATGTGTAACTCTAAATCACATTGATAGAGACCATGAAAAACAATACTTAATTATCCAAAGAATGGAACTCTTAGTTTTAATTTGATATTGAAACCTTAAAATCCACGAAAATAATGATCTATTTCAGAATACCAATTTCTTTTTATGATACATGCTTCTCTTCTTTCAAAAAATCATGTTCATCAACATAGTTCCAGTTTAGTATCCTTATTTATTGTGTGTGTGATGAAATATATATTTGGTGACGATTGACACTAGCTTTACAGCTACAAAAGGTAATAATATTAATTAATTAAAATAAATATATCATAAAAATAAGAACATAAAGTAATTAAAAACACAAAATAGTGATCTAACGACACAACTTAATCTAATTGAAAAATAAAGATGTCTTGAGTGCCTTGCAAGCCTTGTTGCCGCTCGCCTTGCTTCCAGAAGGATGTTGTCTGCCTTATATGTTAAATATACTTTTATCATTGTCGAATACATTAATATAAGTGTTCAAACACTTTAATCCACCTACCAAGATGTTTCATGAATGTATGTACATCTTCTTAGTCATATTCACAATATCTATAAGGACAAGTTATTTGCTAACTTTTTTTTACAAACTAATAAGAACTTGTGGCCAAGTTAAAAATAGTTAATATGTTACAAATCTTAAAACTCTGTGGTTTATAAGAAAATATGATACTTTTATATTAAATATAAAAGATGAATCATTTTACTTATACCTTAAAAAGCCTACTAAGGAAAGGTATAAAAACTCTACTATTAATATAAAAATATCATTAATTATTAATATCTACTTATACTTTTGTTAATTTTGAAATAATAATTTTTTAAAAAAGAAAACTAGACTATTTGATAATTTGAAAGAAGGTAAAAAGCAGGACACGAATATAACATTATTTAAAAAAACAATATCTGATGCAAACTTTACGGCATCTAAGTATTTAAATGTATGAATTAATAAATTTGAAAATCAGTCATCTAAAAATTCGAAGGTTGCGTGAGTATTTACTAAGCTTCCGTTGAATTATAAAATAGTGAATTCCGTTATCATTTACATTATCCTCATTATAGTCCCTAGATTAATCATTGTCTTCTCAATAAAAAAATAATGTATTTCAAAATCAGAATCAACAACAAGAGTTTTGCAAAGTCTTATATTAACTTTAAGGGTCAGAACGAAAACCTTTTTATTGGCTCAATGATTTGCTAAAAAGATGATTTTACTTAAAAATATCATATTGGCCCCATTTTGACCTTTTTATGTCCTAAATAAATTATGTTGTCGATGAAAAAAGGATTTGCCGCCAAATTTTCTAAGTTGTAAATATTAAGGTTTTGACATCAGGGTGAATTTATTTGTTTTGATAATTTAAAAAATAGTATTATTTAAGAACATAAAAAGAACGAATGTATGTCATCTGTATCTGTTTACAAACAAGCCCATCAAATATAAAAATAGAATTATTATGCAAATGTTCATCATCATATTGAAGTTTGACATACATCCGAGGTCTACCCAAACTGTTTACTAGTTATAATATAATATATATTTATATATATATATATATATATATATATATAATATATAATATATATTATATATAATATCTATATAGGTATATAGGGAGTACACGTATAATCCGGACTAACTTTGATCGGTTATATCGTCTTTGTTTTTTGAGATATTGCAACGTACATATGTACGTTACCGCGCTTGCATCTTATCTATCTGCCAAAAAAAAACAGATAGAAAAAATCAGTCACATTTAGCCATGGAAGAGGAGAAAAGGCATGCGATGTTCGCTTCCTTCCGTGCCGAGAGGAGTCCAAAGGAGGTAATAGAGTTCTTCAACTACGACCAGTGGAAGGCTTGGAACTCTTTCAAAAGAATGATGCTCATCGCAAAAAGGTTTTCAGTCCTGGGGCCACCAGGACCGACGAGTTTGTCGCCGAGGTGAAGAGGAAGGTCAACAAGGACGGCAACAAGTCCTACGCCAAGTTGGCTGCCGAGACGGGCTGCTCCAAGTAGACCATCGCCAACACCATCAACAAGGCCTGGGCTACAGTTCGTACAAGAAGAGGCGCAGGAGATCTTGACGGAGGGGACCAGGGAGTCCCAGGCGGGGCTGTTGGAGAACCTCCCTACCACTGGAGCCCGGACTTGTGGCCCCCATTCCTCTGACTGCTACCCCCTCGACTATTTCTTCTGGGGCATGGTCGATAACAAGACCAACAAGTACGCTCAAACACTCTCGACTCCCTCAGGGCCGCCATCGTGGAGGAGTTTGCCAATATGAAGAAGGACGTCGTCGCCAAGGCCTGCGGCCGCTTTAGGCACCGCCTCGAGATGGTAGTCGCCACTGATGGGGGCTATATTGAAAAATAAATATCTATATATGTGTGCCTTTCATTTAACAAAAAATTGTTGAAAATATTCATAATAAATAAGTTATCAACATTTCAAAATTTGTTTTAATTAGTCCGGATTATACGTGTACTCCCTGTATATATGTATAAAGCTTGTGAGCGTTCAGCGTTCCGTTCAGCGTTAAAAAAAAACGTTTCGTTCAATGTTTTTGCGTTCAGCGTTCCGTTAGTGTTCAGTGTTCAATATTTAAATAAGTGACGACGTTTTTTTTTTTAATTAGAGATTTCCCAAAAAGTAATGCGTAGTGATGCCGAAAAAGTAATGCGTAGTGATAACGTTTTTTTAAAGAAAAGAATTTCAAAAAAAAAGTATGCATAGTGATGACTTTTTTCCCGAAAAAAGTCCAAGAAATGTTTGGAAAAATTGAACGCTGAATGCAAAACTCTTTTTTTGCGTTCAACGTTCAGCGTTCAAAAAAAGTTGCGTTCCGTTCATTGAACGTGCGTTCAGCTGAACGCCGTTCAATTTTGCGTTCTGTTCACAAGCCTGGAATATATATATATATATATATATATTAGTGTGTCTCCCTTTTGAATATTTCAAAAATAAAGCAAGGAATAGAAAAGAGCATATCGATATATCTCAAATTTGTAATTAAAATACCTTTACAATTTTGAAAATTTTTTTTAGTGTAGCATTTTACTTTTTCAAATAAAACCAAAGTGAAAAAGCAGACAACACTTTTGGATCAAAGTCAACAATAGACCAAAATCTACTGAATTTCATCATTAGTTCTGGCCAGTCTTTAAGGACTGTTGAACAAACTGCTTTCATCGCTATGATTAAGTCTCTGAACCCAGCAGTGGCGGTCATAGTTATAAGCTAAGTGTGCTATTTATGCGTTACTTGCCATTACCTTACCGATGATCTCCAATGAAAGGTTTTTGCAATTCTATATCAAAGAATGAAGGTAATATATAGTTGTTGTTTTTTTGATAAATTATTCATTACTTAAAATTCTAGGATATGTATTGCCTTTAATCCATGAGCTAAAAAATATTTTTTTAAAGTAAAATCAAATCACTAAAATGTAAAATACTTGCAGATATCCTTTTGAATGATATAAATAAACACATAATTCACCTTTTTTAAAGAAAATTATATGATTACTCTCGATATCTATGTCCTTTTTTAATGAACTGGATTGAAGATGAAGAGACTCAAAATAGAGTCAATATAACCTACTTAATGAAATGAAACTTTATGATCTATTCACTTTAAAACCGTACTGATAGTTTTTTCAATAAATCAAAAACAAGATTTACCACCTCGGCCGTAAATGAATTAAGATTTTCCAAGTTTGTAGATTCATCACGAATCTACAAACTTGGAAAATCTTAACTCCTACAAAAGAATTAAAAATGTATTATTACCATTCATACATAACAAGTTCAGTTCCTTGGAAAATAATGTTTTTTTTAATAAAAAATAATCACAAAATATTATAAAGTTTTTTAATTGCCATTTTTGTTGCTTATAAATAAGTTTCAAAACTGAATAAAAAATAATAAACACATATATACAAAGTTAGTATACTTCATGAACTTGTGAACAGTTGGTTATTAATTTATTGGAGTATAATAGTCAATGAAGAAAGTATGCGTAATAAGTTTTGCAATCTTATATTTCATTCTGGTATCATTATTGAATTTTAAAAAGCGTTCAAGACAAGTATAAAGTGTGATTGATAAACTTAATGCGTGATGAAGTTTTTTGGTTAGTTTTTTTTGGCCCAATTGTCGTTTCTTAATTTAACAAGAAGTAAAGATGTAATTATTGGTATTTATATGTAATAAGAAAACATATATATATATATAAATCAAACAATGTGTTAGAGTAACACACAGACACTTAACAGTGAAAATCAAGGGAGCTCGATAGCCGTGCGTGTTAAGGCGTGTTCAACTCTAATTTTTTGGGGCGGGAGTTCGAATCCCGAGAGGGGATGGTCATTTTTGGTCTACCTCATTGATAAGATCCTAGGTTCGAGTGACTAATTGTAATGCTATATGCTTATTTATCATGTCGGATGCAATCCTTTCAACCATATCGGCAAAAAAAAGAAGTCAAAAATCATAAGATACAAAAAGAAGCAAAGTAATAATAATTATACCTAAATTTATAGGTAAAAATAATAAATTTGTGTAACATGCTATAATGACATATTACTAAATCAATTTTAAAGTATTTATATGAAGTTGAGAGTAGGTAAAACGCCACTGATGTCATTGTCTAAGGCATATTTTATCTTATCTTTTTGCGTAGAGTATGTGCTGTGTCTTCGTGATCACAGCGTTGGTGATGTTTTCTTCTTTTCCACGGCAAAAAGCAATTAAATTCTCTCTCTTAAATTATCAAAGCTATTTTTTTTGCCTAAAACATCACCCGCTGCAATATACATATAATGGGACAAATTTCTCACATTCGAAATGAAAATGTTCGCTGGTTTCATCTTTTATTTTTTTGGGTAGTGGTATAAAATCACACAAAGGAATGGAGATCGTGCTATTTTTTTTGTAAATTTATGCCACAGTTCATAAATAATATACGAACACAAATAAGTAAATGTATAAAATTGATGTTCATGTGTAAAAAACATAATTGAACATTTTATTTTAAAATTTTAGCATCACATATGAACACAAAATAAAACACATTCTATAAATATAAACTTGCCAGAAAAGAAAAAAAAGATAAATATTTATATTCAAAAACTTTAAATTTACGTAAAATGGTTTTTATAAATTTTCCATATAGAGGTAGCTTGAGGGAAGTAAAGAATTTCGTCTGCTGCCAAACTCCACTTTCCATCGATGACAGAGAGGATCTTGAGGTCCAACGCCGCGTATCTAGTCGCCCACCGCTAGATGATTCCCTTAACTCCCACGGACTGATACTAGGAGATGAGATGCTATAAGAGCTTTGGCATTTAAATGAGCACTATTCGTGCTATAGATTTTGCAGAGAACGATCTGCCAAGAGCGAACAGGATGATTGCTTTGCAAATGTTATTTGCATCTGGAGTCTGAAGGCCTCTAACATTGAAACTGATGTTCTGTTTAAGGATGGCTACGATATGGAAATCTACAAGGTGCGTGGATACCCTTAAAGAGCCGAAGAGTATGTTTCGCATAATCATAAAATTTTTGGATATAAATTGGAGTCTTTATCGTTTCTTGACATACCGATAAATTTTGGAGACAACATACTGAAAAACGCGTGTTTTTTGACCGGAGGATTTCCTGCCACTCGGCTATAAAATCATGTTTTTGT
>CP045891.1:30581002-30596685 GCA_013387185.1 Caligus rogercresseyi
TCGATAGAATTGCTCCGACTGGATAGAAATAAGCATTATCGCATTAAAATATCTATCAAACCTATATCTAACAATGAGGTAGACAAAAATAGACCATCCCTTTCGGGATTCGAACCTGTGCCCCCAACATTGGATTTGAACACGCCTTACGCAAACGGCTATCTCACTCCCTTAAGCATTTTGTTTCCATCATGACCCGTAGAAAGTAGCATCAAATATTTTGGTCCTGATATATTTTCTAGCCAAACAGTCACCACTAATTGTTTGATTATCGAATAATAAAAATTATTATTAATATACTTATATCGCATTAAACTTCTTTGTATAATCTTTAATTATATCTTAAAACATTATAACCAATCATTTTTTAACCCTAATATAGCATCACATTACATCCCACAAAATATATGAAAATAACTTATTCTTTGATTGCCAGTGATATTTAAGATTAACCATAATTATTTTACTTTTTAGTCTGTTTGGGGATCCCAGAGAGTCATCGATTTGTAGTCGAGTCATTAATCCAGGTTCAGCCTCTCTTCAGCACACAACGACTATAACATGATGTTATTTATTATACGCGGGAAAACAAACAGAGAATAGGAAATGTACAATTCCTAAGAAGGCTTTGAATCTAGTTTAGACCTGGATCGAGCAATTTTTGAGTCATTATTTGTATTTAAATACAAAAGTAAAGCAATTGCCTTAGATAAAAACTAATTGTCTTTATGGCGAGAATTAATTTTGTGCTCACATACAAGTTTAATTAACTTACCACATAAAAAAAAACATTGTTGTCCTTTTATTATTATGTTAAGATGATGAAGTAGCTCCATAAGAAAAACCAGTTAAATATCATGGTGTTTCATAGAAACGCATTTGAAATTGGGTTGTTTTTTTTCCTCCAAAGCAGAATAAAATAAATTATAGTATCTGTTTTACTTACTTTTTGATGCCTCTTAGACGCCTTATTGTAACGGACTACAGAGCTAGAGATATTGATATTCTAAAATAGCATTATCATTATAGGCCAACTATATTACAAAAAAATATGAAGGCACTTAGTTGAGCTCGTCATCCAACGGAATAATTTTTTTTGATCAAAGCTCTGCTGATGTCTTTGTAGGTTCACAAATTATGGATCAGAGATTTGCTATTATAAGTGCTGGTTGCTAAGAAAAAAATATAACAATAGCTTAAGTTTACTTCACATGCTTTCAAAAATAATGTTTTCAATAATAGTATCCAAACCAAGGTCTGTATAATAGTCTGGGCAACACAGAAAATAACATTGTAGCAGTGTGATACTCACTGACTTCACCGAGAACGAATATCTAGATCTATCTATTATATATAGATATATTCGTTCTCCAGTGATCGTCAATGAGTAATTATACTGCTAGGATTACATGGTGTTTTTGTATACCCAGACCTTATTATACAGACCTTGATCCAACCACTGTCCTGACTTTTGAAAAAGTCCAGTTTTTTCTCATGAGTTTCGTAACATTTTTATTGATGGCGAGTACAATGTTTTATATGACGACAAGGATAGTAGCATGGTAGATACACGGATGTGATGATGTATTATTAATTATCATTGTATTATCAGGGATAGTTTAATTTTAAAAAATGTTAACAAATTTATTTTTCTTATTAAAAATTTCCACAATATCAATACAAACTCAAATATTGCTACCTCAAAGGCACAACTCCATTAAATATTGATAGTGTACTGAGTCTTTTTCCCTCCAAACAGACCTACACACCTATTTTGAGGCCCCCTCTTCTATCATTAAAACCGATCTGACTTCCACAAAGAGAAGTGAGAGAGAGAGAAAACTCGAAAAATTGGTTACTATATTTTAGTAAGCAGCTGGATGGGGAGGAGAAGCAGCAAAAAAAGGAGAAAAAAAGAGGGGAAAAAAGCGTTTAGCTCTTACAATAATAAAAGGGATATTTCCTACACAGCTAAATTTTTTGCTACGCAAAAAGCTTTGTAAAGAGTATTTCTACTAACGCTTATACTTTCTCCCTACATAATATTTCTTCCCTTGAGACAGAATTATGATAAACGGTGGGATTTTACTATCGTTGAATAAAAACGGACATGTTTGTATATACATGTTTATAATCTGTTGCCGGGCAACTTCTTCGTTTTTGACAGCTTAAGGAATACACACTTTGTAAGACCCTTTGAATAGTTTGATTTTTGAATCAGATTTACACAAATAAAATATGTTTCTTGTAAAAATAAATTCGAGTTGGTAATAATATATAGTAGAAATTTTAATTCTTTCACCCTTCCTAAGCTTTTTCCATAAAGTGGGTTTTTTCTGTTCTATCCACTTTATACTCTTGAGATATACATTCGTTGTCTATAATTCTTTATGCTTTTATTACTTCATCGAATATTATGTAACCTGCCATGATGGATTGTAGTTTTTCCCCCTTTATGGATCGATAGAATTGCATCCGATAGGATATAAATAAGCATTATAGCATTAAAATTAGTCTATTGAACCTAGGATCTTATCAATGAGGTAGATCGAAAATGAATATCTCCTTTCGGGATTCGAATCTGCGCTCCCAACATTGAGAGTTGAACACGCTTTAACGCACACGGCTATCGCGCTCCCTAAAAGGGAAGGGGTGCGATAGCGGTGTGTGTTAAGGCGTGTTTAACTTTATATGTATATATAAACATATATTTTTTTGTTAAGCCCACTATATAATTAGAAAAAAATCAAATAAACGTCCCTCTACTAATGTTGATTTCCTTTTTAACTTGTGGGAAAATATAATTCATGTGCTTACTGTAAAATTCCTTCATATGATCTGAGGCTTACATTTGTCACTCTTCAAAAACAATAGGAACCCATTAAAACAGAACATAACTTGACGCTATAAATCTTCAATTATGTCTATACATATGTCTAGCGTTCATTTTGTGCGTCTTATCCAGAAATGATTGATAATACTTCTATACATGGATATGTGATTTGCTTCATTGTGTCATATGTCTTTTTGTATTGATGTCTGAATGGAGAATCTATGTCAAGTATGCCTCGAATATACATGTAGCTATGCACAAACTAACTTAGAGACCGATGAAATAACATAAACAAACAAAGAATATGCTTACTTAAATTTTGAAAAAGTCAACGTCTTATAAATGAGGTGATGATTTCAGAGTTTAAAAGGCAAAGTATGTATATAAACGTACTTTCCTCAAAGTCTAATCCGATGAGAGTTCAAATAGATTTATAGGTTGTTTTCATAAATTGACAGTACCTTAGCTATTCAACTTACAAATATGAATACTACAAGCCATACATATGTTATATAAGATATATGCGAGATATATTCGTATTAAAAACAATATATTATATTAACATTGCTAGTAAGAGAAGTATAAATATTTCAAAAGTCGATTGAATATATACATTTGATTATGTAAAAAATGTTTAATCCCAAATATTTCAGAAATAAGTACCTATTAATACTTTCTTCATATAAAACGTGTACTTTCTTGTGTATTGTTATTTTATAAACATCTTGACCAAAATAAACCGTTGGTTAGAGTTCTGCCCATTTTATGCATCCATTTTGTTACTTAATGAATTCATAAAAAAACAACTAGAGGCATATATACACTCAGAGAGTGCAAACCTTCGCCGTCACGGGGTCCTTATGAGCCTTCCGAGGCGGATTTTTCACGACTGGGCGGCGTAGAGGGACGGGGGAGGGTTCCCCTCGACATAAATTCCGAGAGGAAGACGCTCCCGGCACCCGATTTCACATCACAGCGACATCTATTGGCAGAGTAGGCTACCTTGAAATATTTATTAGTATTTAGCTCATTGGCATCTTAAAGAAGCACTCAGAGATGCCAAAGTTTAATCACTTGTTCCTTTTGGCATTTCCAACAACTCCAAAAAGTTTCATCCGAATCCGTTTGCTACTTTTTGAGTTATCCTGCTGACAAACAAACCAACCAACCAACAAACCAACACCAGTGAAAACAATACCTCCTTCGGCGGAGGTAATAAAAACTTGGTATTGTTGGTGTTTCACATTTTCATTTTTGACATAATAATATTATATTGTTTTGTTTTCTCGTTGGAAATTAGAGAAGTTTAATGGGATTTTGAACGTTAATACATTTGAGTATATTTGATTGTATTATAAATATTAGTATAACTAATACTAATGTGTTTAGTATAACGCAAAAAAAATATAAAATATGTACAATAACCAAATTATCATAATTCTTCCCTTTATAAATATTACAAGCTTCGTTTAATTACTTTCTGTACACTTTTTAGCTATAATTTTGATGTTGAATATTAAATGATGGAATATTCATTAGTATGATACTCAACTCAATATAAACTCAACTCATAGAAATTTATTTGTGTTTATTCAGATACTGGTCCGTGTTTTGAGATTTAAAGGTAAACCAGGTAATAAAATTGTGGGTCTAAGATAAAGAATAAGCAAACAATACAAAAAAAATAATAAACAGTGTGATGCTTATGATTAGGAGTCGAAGAGTTGACGAACCCGTAACTCATTAAAAGACAGAAGATAAAAATAAAATGGGCTATATAATAACAATTTATATCCATAAATCAAGTGAAAAATTCTATATATTAGATTAGTGTATACCCTTTAGGCAAAGTTAATGATCCCCAAATATTCTAGATTTATATATTTTTAGATGAAGATTATGTTATATACCTGTCTATCGTTGTTCTAAGGATGTTTAACTTTTTCAATGATCTATATACATTTTAAATGGCAATGTTTATTTATATTGTTTTGTTCACAACTTCTCGGAATCAATTAAGGGATTCGAGATATATTTATTATTGCTTGTTAAAGTTATACTTATTGTTCGTATATATTTCGATAAATCTTGTTTTCTTCACTCTATTGTTAACAAGTGTGAAGTATACTTAAAACCTACCAAGTACGCATCATTATATTCCTTTTCATCTTTCATTAGCATGAATGAAAGTTGTAATAAATTATATAAATATACATAGTAAGATTAAAGATTCGTTTATTGTTTTTCACTTATTCGATTTCAAATAATAATATTTACTTCAGTAACTTTACTTTGTATAATAGAGAAAGTTTTGGAGGATGTACGGAAACAGACTTTTTGAGGATGACACTATTTTAAACAGCGGAATATGTTATTTCGATAATATATATTATGGCAATCAGACCGTTCAAATCCTATGTATAGTATTTTAGATTAAATTATTTAGATTAAAGTCGAGTTCATTAGCTGTAGGAATGCATGTATTGTCATGCTTTAAAGTAAAGAAAAATGTCCTCTCCATTTGTTATGAATCATAAATACATATCTTCCTTGCAAATAAATATATACGAGTATAAACTTTATATCACACGTTTATTTTTGTCAACAAACTTTTTAATACTCTTTTATCCAATCTTTTGATCAAATTCTACTTATTGAACAAATTCTACCAGAAAATAGTTGTTAACTTAACAACATGTAAAATGCAAAATATATGTCCATAATATTAAAAAGAAAATGCTTTTCAACTTGATTAAAAAGCTGAAAAAGGTCTTACAAATTACAGTAATTTGTGGTCTTTAAAAATAATATTGATGTTCAGGGTCTATCAGGGCTTAACATTTATTTTTATCAGCATCGTAATAAAAATGTAATTCAAGTATTGTTCCTTAGAAGTTTTTATTTATTTTATATACCTAACAAATAATAAAAAAACAAATGACTTCTTTCTCAACAAATTTTATATATAAGCCCCAGTCACTTAGACCAAATATTTTCCATTAACGAAGGAATATAACTCATTTTTATAAATAAAGGAAAATATAAAAAACAAGAAATTATTCTTAAAATAATTATGTACGCTAAAAAGCAGCTTTTCTATGATGCAGTGACATGAAATTCTTCTCCCCCAAATTATTTATTTCTCTCTTCAGAAAAAGCCTTGATTTTATACTTGATATACACAAAATATATCAATAAAATCAAAGGAAAGAAAAACTGTTCTTCAATCTATTTGTTTCAATCATATATACTAGAAGAAAGTAACTTTTTAAACGCTTTAAACTATACTAAAAGACAAAAGAAAGCATTTATATTTCACGATTACCCGAGTGATTCTATCCATATCAACATTGTTTACAATGTTTAATATCTACGCCTTTGCAAATGTCATGACAGCGAGCCTCGACATGTAAACAAACACAAAGGATCAACATTTCAACGGTCACCATATATTAAAAAACAGTTGGAACTATCATCTCCAATCCTATATTGTGGTGTCAACATAAAAGCTCTTAAAAAGGCGTTGATATAAAAAATGAAACAAATACGACATATATCCGGAAAATTATTTGATTTACTTATGGATTCAAGGTTTTAAGTATACACCATTTTTTATCTGACATTTTCTATTCCTTTCAATAATTTCAAAGACTATTACGAGATAGGACTTACTAACAACGGGGGGACCTTAGCTACATATTCGTTAATAATAAACAAATGAAAAGATTGCAGCAAAGGAGTTCTAGACCGGAATATGCTTTAATGGTTGAACCCTTACCCAAATACACCCCCAATACCTTCCTTGAGAATATCAATAAACACACACCCAGGGACTTGAAGCCCTGCAATTTGCCTTGTGGCAACGAGAACCCCGTGACATAACCTTAATTGACCATCATATATATTTATTCAGTCAAGGGTCTTAACACAAAAAGAGAATAATATATTATGGTGTTAAAATACAAATGACATTTGAATTGTCAACCAAGACAGATTGAATAAATAACCGTGTGGAAGAGATAGCGAGAGATGAGAAGTAAAATTGAGGCGGTTAAGATATAAGATAGTCGCTGAGTTATTCCGACACCTCTGAGTGTTGGACTCACGATTTGCATTCCTGTAAAAATGAATAAGCATTATAGTTACAATTAAATTGTTATGGGATAGCTTCTAATATGCATGCATGCTAAAACGTTAATGAGAATATCCTGTGGCATAGGTTATACAAATCATGGTCCCAAAGCGACTAGAAGAATGTTCATAATTCAAATAGCCCTCGACATTTTTCTTCTTTAAGACCACATTATGGCGTCTTGTAGGGAATATTTTTCATTGTGGCATTTTTAATGTACATATCTGCATTTTCATTGTGAGCAGTTCATTGCTAATCCAACTTTTTGTCTATTAGTGTATAAGTTGTATTTCTGTTAAATGAATTAATATTAACGCGTTATACACCTCTCCATTGCCAGAGAAACTGAACGTTAAAAAAGTATAGTAAAAAACACTGTACTCCAAGGACAATGAGGACCGCAAGGAAAAAAAAAAAATAATTTGACCTTGAATTTTTTTTTTGGCGTAATTTTATTCTTTGTTTTTTAGATAATGTGTTAGTTATTTAGTTTGTATGTATTTGCAAAGATATTTTGGCCTTTTAGTAGAAAATTTATTATAAACTATAATGTTTATTGTTGATGTAAAACTTAAAATTTTCTATCACTCTTTTAGTTGCTTTAATATGTTTTTATGTGACTAATAAAGGCCTTGTTGCAGAGAAGAAAAAACACTAAGTTTAGAAACAATCATTGTTATTTATCAATATATCTGCATCGATACACAAATTTGCACGCTACAACAAGTTGTCTAACGACTTCTCCATATCGTTTATTGAAATGGTTTTAAGGCCGTCGGTCGTTGTCTTCTCAATGGATTCAATTTTTGCGTGCCACTTTTCTTTAATCGGCAACTGCAATTTAGGGAACTAATAAAGTCGCACAGAGCCTGATCTAGTGAAAGGGGCAAAATAATAATTTGATTTGCTATAAAGAAATGAGTTATGAGTTGCAAACGATGTGATGGTTCATGTTGAACTTCAGTGAGTTTGTGTGGTAGAAACTGCGAATTAATATTCTAAAGACCCTAAAACTTCGGTCACAATGATGTATGGAGTTGTTTGAGGAGTGCTTGATTCCATTCCACTGACTAAGTTTCTTTGCTTGTTAATAAGACAATTTTATCGAGACTCATTATCTTAGTGAATATTTTCTCAATCTTAAGAGTGGCATAGGATCCTTTGGAGAGAGTTCCGTCCTTGGAAGCCCTGAGTGATTCCTCACGTCCTTGAGTGCTCTCTGCAAGTGACTAAACGAGAGTTCAACCCACTATTCCACTTATGTCGGAAATATTTATGATTATCTCACTCTGAGACTACTATTTGTTTTTCTGTGTCAATAACTTTTCACGTCATAGCTATACGAATAAACAAAACATGGACATCCATGCCTACGAGCATTCATTATTTATTTGGCTGGACACTAAAGTGAACACTTTTTCATAATAAAATCAATAGACACATAAAAAATATGTGGGATATATCTATTAATGACTCCATCCCTTTCCCACCTTTGCAAAGCTATTTGTTGATGCTGGGATTACCAGGAGCTGTCTTGGCGGTGGTGTTTGGACAAACACTTTTTACTTCAGCCGTCTGATAATGTAATTATAATTTTTGTAAGTTATATATTTATATCAATTGTAACGAGCTATCAATGTATTGGCTTTTGTTTTAAATTGTTAGTACAGGTTGTTATAAGGCCATGAATACTCCTGAATAGCCGAGGTTTCCCCGTATAATGTTTCCAAGGTCTCATACCTTAATGATGATAAAGGGTAAAGTGTGATAGTGAGAGAAAGACAATGGATCCACCAAATAGGAATAGATAAAAAGAAGCTCTCTGAGGGCTTGATATCATCACAAAAGACACTCCCTAAGAGTCTGTGTTTGTGTGTGTCAAAAAAGGACTTTGTGAGGTGATGACATAAAAGGATTGTTTTGTCTCTTATTAAATAAATACATTACTTAAATATTGATAAGGATAACTATTGATGAAAATTGTAATTAAGAATCACTTAAATAATTTAACTGAAAGGTCGACCGGCTTCGGTTTTTACAAGCTATCGGTATCGGCAGAACTTGGAATCTAAGTTGGTTGTATTTTTAACGTTTGATGTACAGTTCTAGATTTTTATATTTTTCTGGTGTTAATACAAATGATATTAATGTTTAGTTATAAAACCTTTTGGATATATTTGCTTTTTTTTAAACTTTTATTTTCGGTTCAATATTTATAATTCTCAGACGGATGCCAAGTTATACATATTTATACTTCATTTTTGTTTAATACAGTCATTTGATGTACACTAACTTTGTAAATTTCAATAAAATGATAAAGTGTTTTTCATTAAAAGATTCGTTTGCTCCCTGACTTTCATTTTAGACTATTGTTTTAATATGGACTCCTTAAAAATCACGATGGGTCGACATTAAAAAAATATCGGTAAATCGTAGAAAAATATTTAAAGACTAACATTAATTTTATATGCTAATTCAAATCTATCCAATATTACAAAAATGTCATCGTATAAATAGGTAAAAAAAGAAACAAAATATTAGCAATCAAATAATGATATCATTAATTGAATTAAAAATGTAGATGAAACATTATAATTTTAAATAATTTGAATCCTTTAGTTATATATTGTGTTTTACATGTGGAAAGTTTATTTAATCAAATTCTCATTCTCAAATATAACATAAACAGAGACATTACAAAAATTATACGCTTTAAAAACATCTTTATCATGACGCGTGGTTGCTGCGTGCGATGTAATGGACGATAAACGATAATTATCGCCGAGGTCAAATCTTTTATCGTTATCGCACAGTTTCTAAAATTATCGCTCATTCATTTACCGTTAGTCCAAAAAATGAGGAACAATAAACGATAAATTCAAAGACGACTTTGTAAAATTCAAAAATGTGCACGGCGGCAATAGTCCAACAGCCCACCTGAAGTTTACAGACCAGTTCAAGCTGAGAGTAAATATAGGGTAGAGATTAGAAGGAGCAATACTGGCTTGCAAGTGACCCTGAAAAAACCTTATGAGAACTGACAAGTGTGTGTGTAGCTGTCCAATCACAGCTGCAGTGAGACAGTCTCGCTGGTCCTGGGTGAAGTGTATGGACATCACCTGGCTTTCCTGAAGGTCCTAGATCCTAGGTTCGATAGACTAATATAATGCTATAATGCTTATTTATATCCTATCGGATGCAATTCTATCGAACTATACAGGCAAAAAAAAAAAGGAGAGCTGTCGGCTTGTGTCGAATAATATTCAAACAAATTTTTTCCTTGACGCCACAGTGTGCCTCCTGGAGACGGCGCTCAAGGACCCAGAGACCATGGAGGCCATAAACGATGCCATAAGAGCGAGGCAGCTTGGAAGAGAGCAGCAGCCCCTGCATTTACTGAGGACGACAAGGAGATTCTGCAGGAGTACTGCAAGGTGATGAAGCCTGTCGCCATCTGCCTGGACAGACTGCAGGCTGAAGTCAACGCCTACATGGGGATTCTCCTGCCCTACCTGATGCTTCTCAAGAGAGAGCTACAGGCCATCAAGTTGGAGGGCGAGTTGCGCTATGCTGGCCCCCTGGTGATGCCTTGTTAGAGCAGGATGGCAATGTCCATGGGGTTAACAACAGGTATGTTGCATCATTTTCAAAGTAAAACATTTAACGGGTATCTAATAAAAAATCAGTTGTGTCTTATATTTGAAAACCTAAATTTCAAATTTGCGGCTTTTTGCACAGATTCATGCACCTCTTTAATGATGAGGACCTCCTGATGGCCACATTGACACACCCCAACCATGGCCCCTTCATGTTGAAGCATGTGGCCCCTGCCTTGAAGAAGATATCAAGAAGAGGCTCTTCAGGGAGATCGTCATCTCCATCATACCTGACACTCTCCCCTCCAGCAAGATCAAGGACATGGTGACAAAAACCTATAGAAGCCAGCGACGACCCATTTGCCTTCCTAGAGAGCCCCGCTGTCATGGAGGAGGATAGACCACCATTGAAGAGCTCATCAAGAAGGAGGTGGACATCTGGGGCAGGAGCAAGGTGGTAGAGGTGATGCCTGGGCAATTCCCAACATGGATAGGGAGAAGTGGATCTCGCTGTTCATAAAGTACACACGGCCTTGCCCAGCTCTGCTGCCGTGGAGCGCATGTTCAGCACAGCTGGTGACGTCCTCAGGCACAAGCGTGCAAGCATGACCAGCGACAGGTTTGAGAAGCTGGTCTTCACCAAGGGAAATATGCAGCTCCTGGATGCTGTCCTAAGGAGGGAGAGGAGGAGGGGAAAGTCGAGTCAGAGAGAGAAACTGATGTGTAGGCCATAGATGTTTCCAGTTTTTGTCTAGTTAAATTAATTTTCACTATGGAAAAATAGTTTTTATGCTTTTTATATTTAACTAAATAAAGGTACTTAAAATTATCGTTTTATCGTTATGGCAAGTTAAAAAAAAGTTATCGCAGAAACCACTGATCATATATATATATATATAATATTATATACACACACATACACATATTTATATATATATATATAAACTGTTAACTTAATTACAAATATCATTAGGTACTATTAATGTGATCACTTATTCAAACTTATTCGAAGTTTATGTTTGAGAGACTGTAATGTAGTAATATATACTAATAATCCTTACAATTCGGAAAGGTGTGAAAAAGCAAACCTACATTACAAATCATTTAAATAATTGAACAAAATATTTCCATTGCGAAAGTTTTTATTATATTAAAAAATGTTCTACGGGCCAAGATTATCTTACGTTTCATTTTATACAAGAAACTTTCTGTTTTATAAAGGTATCTGGGATACTATCTAAAATACAAATAATAAACCTTTTCCCTCTCTTGCCAAACAATTTAGCCAACTATTTTTTGCTTTGTTATTTTGGTAAATTTATATAAAAATATTGATTTTATTGTTGTATGTACATATACAGGTAATTAATTTTTAATAACTAATGTAAAATACTTTGAAACATCTTATCTTGTAATTTCTTGTAGCATGATCATTTCGAAAATAAATTTTCATCGGTGCTGAAAAAGAAATCTTATCAAATTCCTTATATTATCTACTTTTTTACGCAGGATTCTTAGAAATACAAAATGTTTACTTTTATTGTTCTCTTAACAGTTTTGATTGCTCTAATTGTTCTTTATTTGCGTTTTGTTATTTCCGATGTAATAATTTTATACTAGAATGTCTGTTAATGTTTCCAACGCAATTAATTTGGATTTTTTTAAAATTATTATTCCACAGTTCATAAAAATATATTTAAGCACAAAAAAAGAGATTGTATATAAAATGATGTTAATGCGTAAAAACATAATTGCATATTTTAGTAATTTTTAAATATATAAAGTTAAATTTTATAACTGACAAAAATAAATAATCAAGCCTAAAATAAATAATGAATTGAAAGACACAGCATCTATTTTTACCCAATATAAAAATATATAATTATATTGTCTTAGGTCATTCATTCAGTTTCTCCTTGATGAATAGTGCACAAATACTTAATTGAGAGGAATAAAGAAGATTATATTCGCATGTCCTTGACAACTTATACGACATTTACTATTATAAAAAAGCTATTATCTTGTGATAGTACATACAATGCATGATATAGTCTCATTGTCCATAAAATGTCAAGAACAGTACACAACAAATCAATTCAATAAAGCCACGTAACCTTGCATCACAAAGTATCAATAATTATAATAGTGGTTAATTGGGAAATAATTGAGCTTTTTAATCACTATATTTGTACAATATTATTTGTAATTACGCTTGTATCTTCTTTTTAACATGCAGTAGTTGTTGGTGAATAAGTTTATTTAGAGGTATCGTAGTTCTTGGCAAAAAAAATAAATACAATCTATAAAATTAAGGATATGAAAATAATATAATATAAATATAATAATAGAGAAAGCTCGGTCTAAAGATACCGATTCCTTCTAGCAATAGCCATTGTTGCCCTCTGAGGGAATGTGAAAGACACCATACCTTGGAGAGATTGTTGGAAGTTGGTTAAGGCTTTATGAGTCTTCAGGCACTACGAGAGCGTTCTTCATAGTCCTTAGTGCCCTTGGTGTACAGGACAACCATCCCCATAAACTATCTTCCAAGCCGCCGTGGAAGCCTGTATAACTCCGTTGAAGGATGGCAGGTGTGCCCTGTGAAGTAGATCGAACACTAGTATTTATGACATTTGAAACCATGTATAGATTTATTAATAGTTAAAGCAATTATTATATTTTTAACTTTGAATGTTATGAGATATATAGCACACTTTGTACTTAAAAAATCATAATACTATAAAATCAAACACTTTTAAACTCAGTTACTTTGTCGCGTTCAATGATCCTTGATACACTCATTTTAGGCTTTCTATTTACCCCCAAAAAAGAGTAACATCCCACCCATTCGACCAATAAATCGATACATAATTTGTTTATCGAAACATCTACTTGTGGAATGCTTTCAGGGCTGATTAAATGCGACTGAAAGATTAAATTATATTAAAATGAGATTATAAGCTTGTCTTTTAATCATACAATGAAATAAGACAAAAAATATTGAGATGGACTCTTTATTCCGTCAAAAAAATACTTTGCATTCGTCCTTTTCATTCATGACATAGCTACAAGTTAAGTCAGACTATTCGTTTTGCTTGAATGATAATCTATGATTCTTTAACGGATTATTACGCATTCATATATAAAATATGGGCTGGCAAATGTGTTTGTCCATAACAAAGATATACTAATGATATGTTATGAGTTGTTTGTTTTTTAGGAAAGGACATCAGTTTGTACATGCCTCACCATGTAACACGGGCTTTGTTTCATGAGAGAGATATGTCAGTTATGTTATTGAACAGTATATATGTATTAGGGCTGTTCTTATTTTTCAAATGTTTGAAATGTTAGCAACATTGTGGATTTCCTGTTTCTTGGTGATAAAAGAAGACGACATACAAAGTTTGAACAAAATCGTCAACATTACGAGGTCGCGCAACGAGGTCAAAGTTTTAAAAATTTAGTAAAAATATAGTTTTCCGCAAATTTCTTCAAAATGGTGGACGTTACAGACTTCAATAATAATTATTAATTTAAAGGAAATCTAATTTACTACCAGACGTATGTTTGATGTTTTTAATAAAACAAAGTTTTCAGTAAAAACAAAGAAAAAATGGAGTGTGTATTGTTAGCATATTTCATAGCTTTTTTGTATCAATTAACTTCACTCGCCTGTAGAAGATGACTTGTTCGCTTCAGAGTAAAATAGTACTTTTAAGTTTAGTAAAACTTTAGATGATAAATCCAAAAATGACCTTGGTTGCATTCTATCAATTCAGAATTCAGTACAATCTGAGTTTACATCATATGATTCAGAGCCTGTATTGACCTATAAGAAATCGATTATGAAAAAATAAAAATAATGTGTTTCTTAGATTTGCGTCAAGGTATCCTCTCAAAATTTTACTTTGTCTCTGACGCATTTATAATCCATTATATGCGTCATTTTGTACGCGAGATAGGCTTTTTTAATGTACATATAACTCTCTACTTATTAAATTGACATGATTTAGTATACCAAAATATTAAAGCTGGTTAACCAAGCTTTCATTTGATATGTTTGGTGTTCTAAAAATCGCTATACTTTAAGAGATATAAGCAAATACGTACTACTCTCCCAAAAAATTGATCTTTTGATATGAGAATATACGATTACCATTTGGTAACTGCTGTTAGTGTTACCTGGATAGAAAGAGAAGAAAAGAAGGGAGATATTTGAGGCAAACTACTCTCTCCCTTCTTTTTTTCTTTCTTCTATCCAGGTAACACTAACAGCAGTTACCAAATGGTAATTGTATATTCTCATATCAAAGGATCAATTTTTGGGGGATAGTACGTATTTGCTTAATCTCTTAAAGTATAGCGATTTTTAGAACACCAAACATATCAAATGAAAGCTTGGTTAACCAGCTTTAATATTTTGGTATACTAAATCATGTCAATTTAATAAGTAGAGAGTTATATGTACATTAAAAAAAGCTATCTCGCGTACAAAATGACGCATATAATGATTATAAATGCGTCAGAGACAAAGTAAATTTTGAGAGGATACCTTGACGCAATTCTAAGAAACACATTATTATTTTTTTTTTTCATAATCGATTTCTTATAGGTCAATACAGGCTCTGAATCATATGATGTAACTCAGATTGTACTGAATTCTGATTGATAGAATGCAACCAGGTCATTTTTGGATTTATCATCTAAAGTTTTACTAAACTTAAAAGTACTATTTTACTCTGAAGCGAACAAGTCATCTTCTACAGGCGAGTGAAGTTAATTGATACAAAAAGCTATGAAATAAGCTAACATTACACTCCATTTTTTGCTTTGTTTTTACTGAAAACTTTGTTTTATTAAAAACATCAAACATACGTCTGGTAGTAAATTATTTCCTTTAAATTAATAATTATTATGAGTCTGTAACGTCCACCATTTTCAAGAAATTTGCGGAAAACTATATTTTTACTAAAAACTTTGACCTCGTTGCGCGACCTCGTAATGTTGACCGATTTTGTTCAAACTTTGTATTCGTCTTCTTTTATCACCAAGAAAACAGGAAATCCACAATGTTGCTAACATTTCAACATTTGAAAATAAGAACAGCCCTAATATCTAT
>CP045891.1:30612466-30641731 GCA_013387185.1 Caligus rogercresseyi
GGCTGTTTTGGAGTTACAAATCCCCCGCCAATGCCCTCAGGTTCCGCCAAACGCAATCGGGCTGTTTCCCATAAGAAATGTCTCATAACATACCGCCAAAGAACCCTTAGATTTTATCTTGCGACTATGAGTGTTTTAAACAAGCTCCAAACAAAATATCGGGGTATGCCAAGGTATATAAACATATTGAGTTTTAAAAACCTAATCCCACGTCAATTTCCCTAATTATACCTAATTCAAACCCACCGCTTAAAGAATCTGGGTTATACATTATTTGGGTCTTTTAAGTATGGATGAATGATCAGTTGGATTTATTTCCATGGGGTAATTAATTTTTAGCCGTTAATTATTAATAATTGTGACTGAGGAATCAAATATTCTAATTGTGCAATTGATGCTGCTGGCATTCATTTATGTTGAACATTTTTACGAATATGTTTTTTACTGCACTACCACATACAAGAGTATAATGTCTAGCATAGCCTAAAAATATAGTTTTCGTTTTCTGCTTCATTAAAATGGTTTTACGCTTGCCTTTTCATGAGGATTAAAATGAATATATTTTTGTTTGTCACACATAACTTTATTTTAAACCTTTATACATTGTAAGTTATACGTTCAAGGCGTCCATTGGCGGAGGACTTGTACCCCCAAAACAGCTCAATTGTGTTAGGCGGAATCCGAGCGCCCATTGGCAGGGAACTTGTAACCCGAAATATAATAATTGTGTTAGGCGGAACGTTAGGGCCCATTGGCGGGGAATTTGTAACCCCAAAACACCCCGTGTGTGTTCGGCGGAACCCGAGGGCCCATTGGCGTGGGTTTGTAACCCCAAAACACCCCGAGTGTGTTCGGCAGAACCCAAGGGCCCATTGGCGGGGGTTTGTAACCCCAAAACACCCTGATTGTGTTCGGCGGAACCTGAGGGGCCATTGGCGGGGGATTTGTAACCCAAAACACCCCGATTAGGTTTTGCGGAACCCAAGGGCCCATTGGCAGGGGATTTGTAACCCCAAAACACCTGATTGTGTTCGACGGAACCTGAGGGCCATTGGTGGTGGATTGTTAACCCCAAAACACCCGATTGGTTTTGGCGGAACCCAAGGGCCCATTGGCGGGGGATTTGTAACCCCAAAACACTCCGATTGTGTTCGGCAGAACATGAGGGCCCATTGGCGGTGGATTTGTAACCCCAAAACCCCCGATTGGGTTTGGCAGAACCCAAGGGCCCATTGGCGGGGGATTTGTAACCCCAAAACACCCCGATTGTGTTCGGCAGAACCCGAGGGCCCATTGGTGGTGGGTTTGTATGCATTTTGCCCAAGAGTTTTGTATAATCTAATCTTGGGGGGGGGGGGGGGTACGCCAGTCTCAGCCGGGGGTTCTAACGTTGAAATCCACCGTTGACCCTGCGTAGATTTCAACTCGCGGCGGAACACCCGAGGCTAAGGTGTGCACAACCCTTAAGCCGCGTGTCTTTTCTCCCTAAAAATGTCAGCGGTAGATTCAAACCCCATGGGACCCCAGACAGAGTCCCCATGAATAGGTCCACAAAGTAAAATAAACAGCGCGGAAAATGCTTCACTACAAAAAAAGCTTGGCGACAAAATTACCTACGAAAAAAAGAAGAACGACAAAATTACTTCACTACAAAAAAGCTTGGCGACAAATTACCCGCGACAAAAAGACGAACTACAAAATTGACTGACTTTAAAAGAGCAAGCGATGTATTTACCCACGACAAAAAAAACGGCTATAAAAAGCTCGGCGACAAATTTACTCGCGATGAAATTACAGTAAACCACAAAAAGCAGTTGAATCACAGAGTTTTGTGAAGTAAAAATAGATGTTAAAAAAAATAAATGCTTTTATTTTATTCCAGATATATTTTGGTGTCTTTATTAAATAAATTATTGATCTTTTAATTTATATATTTGTAAAATGGTACAAGTTGAGCTTTAAACAAATTATATTATTCTTAATGACTCTACATATGTGTAGTGATTATTTTATAAATCCTTAGGATAGTGTTTAAAGAGTAGTGACTGTTAACTTTTTGTTCAGTGTAGAAAACAAAAGAAAAAAGATAGACCCCTATATACTACAATTGAAACTTAGATTAACATATAACAATTTATGTCTCTGCACTTGGCATAAAATACACATAGCCAAGGTTTACTCCTCTTAGAGATTATATCGCATATATATATATATATATATATATATATATATATATATATATATATATATATATATATATATATATATATATAGGTCTATATAATATATATATATAATTGGGGTTGTTCTTATTTTTCAAATGTTTGAAATGTTAGCAACTTTGTGGATTTTTTGTTTCTTGGTGATAAAAGAAGACGACATACAAAGTTTGAACAAAATCGGTCAACATTACGAGGTCGCGCAACGAGGTCAAAGTTTTAAAAATTTAGTAAAAATATAGTTTTCCGCAAATTTCTTCAAAATGGTGGACGTTACAGACTTCAATAATAATTATTAATTTAAAGGAAATCTAATTTACTACCAGACGTATGTTTGATGTTTTTAATAAAACAAAGTTTTCAGTAAAAACAAAGCAAGAAAGGGAGTGAGTATTGTTAGCTTATTTCATAGCTTTTTTGTATCAATTAACTTCACTCGCCTGTAGAAGATGACTTGTTCGCTTCAGAGTAAAATAGTACTTTTAAGTTTAGTAAAACTTTAGATGATAAATCCAAAAATGACCTTGGTTGCATTCTATCAGTTCAGAATTCAGTACAATCTGAGTTTACATCATATGATTCAGAGCCTGTATTGACCTATAAGAAATCGATTATGAAAAAAAAAAATAATGTTTCTTAGATTTGCGTCAAGGTATCCTCTCAAAATTTTACTTTGTCTCTGACGCATACATAATCCATTATATGCGTCATTTTGTACGCGAAATAGGCTTTTTTATGTACATATAACTCTCTACTTATTAAACTGACATGATTTAGTATACCAAAATATTAAAGCTGGTTAACCAAGCTTTCATTTGATATGTTTGGTGTTCTAAAAATCGCTATACTTTAAGAGATATAAGCAAATACGTACTCTCCCCCAAAAATTGATCTTTTGATATGAGAATATACGATTACCATGTGGTAACACTGTTAGTGTTACCTGGATAGCAAGAAAAAAAGAAGGGAGAGAGTATTTTGCCTCACTTCTCTCCCTTCTTTTTTTCTTGCTATCCAGCTAACATTTCAAACATTGGAAAATAAGAACAACCCTAATATATATATATATATATATATATATAATTTAATTTTTACATAAAAAATGTGGCCGTCTTAAGGTACTTGTTATATATTACTTGTCTTATTATTTGGTTTAATATAAACCCTGTTCCTGAAATAGTATTGTATATTTAAAAAGTGTTGTTGAGTTCATTCATTGGAAAAGGACTTTAACTAAAATCAAGTATAGAATTCAAATTCCTTTATAATAATTTTAAACAATCAAAGCTTTTCTTTATGTTATTTATAGCACTTTGTGCAAATGTGGAATATACTCATCCATACGATATAAGCTGCTGATTTAATCTGCACTTCTTTATTTAAAAAAAACCAGCAGTTCACCTGTATACTAAAAAGAAAGCTTTAGCGAGACTTGAATGGTCTGGCTTGCGTACGACAAAACTGGGGAGACAAGTCAGGGGATCTATTCCAACTTTTATAAACATTCCAAAAAAAATTATTTCTAATAACCAATAACAATTGGTTATTATTTTATGTTGACTATTCCGTTGATATACAAATAGGTCACTTCAAAGAACAAAATTGATCTTTTGGCTATAAGCGATTTTATCACTTATTTTAATATTTAGAACATACTGTTTTTCGTATAATACGCTAGAGCGAGGACTGAATCATGGGCAGCTGTTGAATATTCAGTTGCTATTCAAATAGATCACTCTAAAGAACAGTAATTGATCTATCATTATTTAATATTGGAATAAAGCAACATACTGTTGTTCGTAGAAAATACTGGAGCGAGCACTTAATCATGGGCAGGGAGCTCTGTATCTAATGGACGGGTCTTAATTAGAAAGGCTAAAAAGCTTGTCAAACTAATTAAATGCCCTGTAATGTTGATTAATCATCAACTAGAAATTTTGCAAATCTATGAAGCAATTAACCATTGATTGCTTTTTTTCATTCTTTTTCAAAATATATACTTAACAGATTGGGTTTGAGATTCAGGTTTTCTAGTTTTATCGTAGATCCGTTTTAATTCTGGTTGATTTTTGTCTTGATCTATGTACTTAGTTATTTTTGACCGAAAAACTGATTTTGGCGGCAAAAAAAGATACAAAAAGATTTTACCGATTTAGATATTAAAGTAATAAAAATTGGAATAGCAAAATATGAAGTTTTGAGAACGTCTAAATCTTATTTTATGAAAAATAATTGATTATTTGTAGTATCTATTTTTTTTTAACTGTTTAGAGTGTATATAAAAACAAGTATATATATATATCAGGAAACGACCGGGTCCCGGCTCTTTTTTGAACGTCCCGGGCCGTTGTATTTTAATATTTTCGTTCTTCCGTCATTCTGAAAGTGACGACATTTTTTAATATTAATTTTTAAATTTCAAAAAGTAATAGGAATTTTTATTTTCTAAAAAAACGTCGTCACTATCAGAATGACGAAGCAACGAATATATTAAAGTCCCGGCCCGGGGTCCTGGCGAAAAAAGTGTCCTGGTCGTTTCCTGATATATATATATATATATGTATTTTTTTTTTCAATTAATCATTTTTCATTTATGCCAGAGGTAAGTATGCAATACGTAGCAAGATAAGTATAAAAAATATATTAAAAAAGTATTTTGTTAGATGGTTGAAGTATTTATATATTAAATTAAAATATATTAGGTATCCAAGAAAATAAATTTTAAATAAAATCAAACTAATTTCCGATATAAAAAGATATTAAATAAATGAGCATTATAATTTATAGTTAATCCATTTTATGTGTCACTCGTGACGACAATATTAATAAAAATCAAAGCTAAATAAAAAAGATATCTGTTTATATTTTAAACCCCTTTTAAGCAAGCCATCTCCCCTCAAAAGTTCATGAAACATATTTAATCAATATTACACTACTTCTATTCATACATTATAAGTGTATGTATGTACTCCTGGCTTTCTTCTTGTATCCAAGTGAAATGCTTGTAGTAGACAGACTCCTGTTAGCAAAATAAAAAATAACACAACCCAAGCTTCTTCTTCTCCTCCTTAAAAATAGCTTATTATGGACAACATTATATATTAGATATATTTTTTAATTAATATTTATTAAAATATGACTGACAGCCTTTTAGATAGAAAAAAATCAGCTTAATTGATGATCTATATATTGCTTATTTTGCATATGCGTCTACATATTTTATAGTCTTGGCAACAGTGCCTTACCTCTCTCTCTCTCTCCCGAGACCCCATCCCCCCCCCCCTTGCTTTCTAAAGGATAAACCATTCAATGAGTAAAGGCAAAAATAATAAGTATATTCGGAGAGGATTACATTTAAAGCAGTTACTGGTTAGTCTCTCTTTCTCTCTCTATCCCTCTTGTTGTTATATTGGTGTTGCAAATGCTGTTCTAGTTTTTGTGCGTTGAGAGGCAGACATTTTTTTTTTTTTGCCTCCCCCCTTTCTTTGCCCTCCGTCTTGATACATCATCCATTCAACAAGTGCCCCCCCCCCCCCCTCCCTCTGCATTGGCTAACCACATTCAACCTTTTCTCTTTCCTCCTAGACTCTTATATCCCATTAATACAAGGGAGTGTGCAAGGGAGGTAAATAGCTTACACCCAGGAATGTCATCCCTATGAAATCCGACGTATTTCCATGGACAATTCTTTAAAACTAATCAATAGATATGAAGCTCTATTATTTTTATGCAAGTCCTGAAAGTCTATATATCTATACTCATAAGTGTAGGGAGATGTTTGGTTGGGGGGGGGGGCAGAATTAATTTGCTCGAATTTGAACAAGGACTGTTAAATCGGTGAAAAACTAATCGAATGAAGAAAGCTATGTTGATTAATATTTTCTTTATAGTAATTACATACTATTCATTACATTATATTTATTGGATTATAATTCAAACCTGGTTGCTTTCATAATTGCATATTTTTTCTTCAACTTAAATGCCCGAATACCTCAACCAATTTGCCCGAATTTGAGAACTCACCCAAATTTTTTTGGGGGGATGGGGCAGTTGAACTGCCCCCTTGCCCCCCTGTCTCCTACGCCTATATCTATACTACCGTCAAAGGTAAATTAATATAATTTTAGCCCTAAGTATTATTTTTCTTGACGAAAATTCGTACAGGATGTAATGATCTTTTATATATTTAAAAGTTCTCTGGATGTTATTATGAAAAACCAAAAAGAAGTTAAATATAACTAATATTGAATGATAAGTACTTTGGCTGTGATATATTTTTATGATCTAATAATGAAAATGCAAATATTCTTCTTTAAAAAAAATTCTCATCAACAAGGTCTTTATTAAAACAAATTATATATACAAATAGAACAAAAAAGTACACTATATATTAATATATAAAAGGAAAAATATAAAAGAATAAATTGTGTTTCATAAAAACATAAATAAACATTATAGTTTAAAATTAATTTCCTTTAAATTTGGTTTATTGTTTTAAATGAATTTTCCTGCATGTAGTATCAGATGTTACTACATCTTCTGTCGACGACGAAAATCGTTTGCCAGCTATTTTTTTTGTAGTGTGCGTGGATAAAACGAAGTCCTTTGGTGCTAGGTCAGGACTGGACGGCGAATGACCCACCATTCTACGTTTTGACCGGTCTAAAAGGCACGGATGTGAGGCGATATGCGTGAGTTCGCAGAGACATGGTGAACAATGATTCGTCTTCTCTTGTTCGTTTTTTAAACTTCTCAGAAGACTCCAGACAAACCATTTTTGCTCAGAAATGATCGTCTTATGATGCTCAAGTGAAACAGTCGCCACAGTTTCTTGAAGAAGCAGGCAACCATTTACTTCTTCCCAAAACAACTTTCGTTGGATTTCGTGATTTTATATATCACGGTAACAGTCGAGTGTTGTTTCGTTTCGGGCTTCGGATATAGTCATGATTTGTCACCGATGACGATCTTATAAACGTATTTTGAAGCACCGTAATAGTGTGTGATCCGTTATATTTCAGCACGAAGTAGCTGGTCTAAAATAATAAATATAATAATAATTAAAACAAAACAATAATAAAAACACAATAATAATAAATAAGCAATATATATACATATATATAAAATATAAAAAATAAATAAAAAACCACATCGATTTTTCGGGAAAATCATGCCATGAGATCGGAGTAATCTATAGCGCCACTCCCTCGGCGAGAGCTATTGCTGCATCCCTGGCAGCTCTCCACGTCCTGGCCTGTCGCAACTGTGGACTTTTATTCCAGGCAGTTCTTGCAGCACATACCAGGGTATCTGCTTGCCAGAGGAGGGGGTTGGGGACGATTCCGGCTGCGTCGGATCTGGTCTCCTTTCCATTTATTGTCTCGAACAGCATGAGGCCAAGTGGGTTTCTCCCTCCTTCTTCGCCGTCCCTACTCCAAAATGCCTTCCACGCCTCCATGGCTGCCGACCGCACGGCCATGGTGTTGATGGATGGAAGCCCTGCCGACTTCAGGAGGTCCCGGACGGGTATGTGCTCTCTCCTGAGACTGCCAGTGAGAGTCCTGGAAACATCATTCAGAGCTACCTCGGCAGCTGCAAGTGGTCCTGTGGGGTTACTGTCTCCAAACCGTACGGGTGTGACCGCTGAGACAGCATAGCCGACCTTCCCAAGAACAATGCCCTTGGCAAGTTGGTGGAGGTAAGGACCCCTTGGGATGTGCTCGCCAACCTTACAACCATGTTGGCCCTGACCCTGGCTGCCCTCGCCATGATGTCAACATTTAAGTTGAGTGAAAGGGTGGAGTCAAACTTTGCCCCTAGCAACTCCAATTCACTGGAGGGGGAGACTGTGGAGGGGCCGACCTTTACCTCAACCCTCTTCCTTCTCTCTTTACGGTCCCTACCACCCGCCAGGAGTAGCTGGGTTTTTGTGTGGTTTAAAGAGAGCCCATTTCTCGCTGCAAACTCCACAAATTTGGCGGCGAGGAGGTTCAGATTGGTCTCCACCACATCAACATCTCTGCCCGCTGTCCAGACGCTGACGTCGTCTGCATAGCAAACAATGTTCTCACCCACCCCCATCTCCACTGGGAGGCCAGCCATGAGTATGAGAAAGAGTAAAGGACCAAGGATAGAACCTTGGCGGACCCCATACTTCACGTCGACGAAGTCGCTCCTGGTGCCATTCCAATTGACGCATTGCTTGCCTCCATTCAGGTAGGATCCAAACCAGTCTCCCACTCTCCTTGTGACGCCAAGGTCCTTGATTTTTTCCAGTAGGAGGTCGCAGTCGACGGTGTCAAACGCGGAGGATAGATCAAAGGCCAGTATGCCTACGACCTTCCCTTCCTAGACAGCCTTTATCCATTTGCTGTGAGCCGTTCCAATGGCTGTAGTAGTGGAGCGGCCAGCCCGATAGTGTTTCTGTAAACAAATTAACACGAGCCTTCTTTTGAGAGATTGACTAATGAGAACAAACATTTTTATGACCAGGTGTTTGCATATCGAATGTATTCTGGTTAAGAAATGCCCTGAAATACCTCTATCTCACATCATTTGACATAACGATCATGCATCATCCCTTCACGCGCGACGTCAATGTATTCTGACACAACGGCCATTTTTGACGACCTGAGCGAGCACTGCGGTCACTATTGAATTCCTTGAACCAGTTTTTCACAGTGCTTTAAGGCCCTACAAACATTTATTTCATGCAATTTGGTCCTGATAATCCATGTCAAAAGTTGTAAAAAATGATCGACCAATTTTTTTTTGCCGAGTGAAATAAGTCATTGTTGTATTGTAGAAAAGTGATCCTGGTAGCCTTAGTTGATCGTCCAATATGTTTCTCCCTATTTTTTATAAATACCGCCCCGCTATCCATTACCACATGCCAAAGTACATATCCATTTATCAGAAGCGATGGAATGGATGGAGTGGTTAGTTGGACATCACATATAATAATCATTAGAGCACTGTTGAGTACTTGAATTATATGACGAAGAAGATATTTTCTCTACGTAGTTACTCAGAGCTACATTTCTTAATCTCTGCTCGTATCTGCTCCTCTATTTTACGTCCTTTTATCATATAAATGTCACCAGATGGGTCGACGGACATTATTTCTCTTTCTGAAAGAGACTATATATATATTTGTAGCCTATTTGTATATTTAAAAAAATTATGAAATACATCTTAGTTTTAGATCAGATAAGCCAAGGTGTCATTTAGTAGCTCCATTCGTTTACATTGGTGACCCCTACGTTTACAAAGACATAACGATTAAAAAAATCAATCTGTAACTTATTGACATATACTTCAAAAAAGACTATTACTCTTCACATACGGGCTAAAACTTTGCAAATAAAATGGAAAGCTGACCAATAAAGTGCGTTACTTAGTTGAAGCATGCTGGACTCTAATAATGATTTAAGATTAATTGTTTTTCTCTTCTGTATATCTCTGTATATTTATTTTGATACGTTACAAAAAAAAACATTCCTGAAAAAAAAAACATAACTATATATTTCCAATTATTTATTATTTTTGTATTTCTAACACGTTAATGATGATTGCAATAAGATTTGTTATTTTCTAAAAACAAAATTAGCGACCAATGCACAAGGCAAGAAATAAATGGATCCACAGACTCAAAATAATCTCTTTGTCCATCTCTTCAAATTATGGAATGACCTGTCAAAGCCTTACAAGGAGCAAGACTTGATGATTAGAGGTATCAAAAAAATAAGGCAGATTGTATTTCAAAATATTTTACTATATTTGATAGTCGATATTTGTTAACAAAGATTTTTGGAGGTTTTATTATATTTAGAGTTTTGTAAATATAAAAAATCATTTTTATCGTATTAAAAAAATATTTAACAGATTATTTATAAATTATTATTGAATATTTATTGTCAACTTCTCAATATGATTGCATGTTCGATTGGCGACGTAATATTGTATAATATAATATATCACTTCATAAATTTAAAAAACTAATTCATATTATAGGAACAAGGAAATTAAAAGTAAACAAACCCATTTCCATATTTTTGGAAAGTTATTTCTTATAGAGCAGATGTTCGACTCATTATTCCGCTTTGGACCTCAAAATTCCTTCAGTCTTTGGTGATTCGTGGACACTAGCCGCCGATGAAATCCGATACTTCCTTTCCCGGTCCCTGTTTTATAATGACACCATAAAAAGCTTTTAATGAAATTTAGAAACTACAAATAGACAATTTATAATTGTCCGTGTTTTTTTGTTTACTCTTGTCATTTTGATTTTATATGCTTTTTATGATATATATATATTTAAGTTTATATAACTAGGATGCTAAAAATTTAAACTATAATATTTAATCATGTATTTTTAACGCATTAACATCTAATTGTTAGAGATGGAAAGTCGAGGGATATTTTGGGCGTGTGAAAGGAAGAATGTCTGAAGGGTGCAATTGAGTTCAAGCTTCTTGTTATCACTATTCTCTTCCCTCCGAACGGAGGAAAACAGAGATTCAAATATGAATAAATACCTTCTGTCGGCCAGACAGAAGGTATATTTTATATTTGAATCTCTGTTTTCTTCCGTTAGGAGGAGAGAGAATAGTGATAACAAGGAGCTTGAACTCAATTGCACCCTTCAGACATTCTCCCTTTCACACGCCCAAAATATCCCTCGACTTTCCATCTCTACTAATTGTATACCTTATACTTTGGTTATTGTATATATTCCATGAACTATGAATAAAAAAATCATTTGAATTCCGAATTTTCTTTACGTTATGAGATTTTCTCATAACTTCCCAACCTTGTCTTTTATGTTATTAATAAAGAATGTTATGAAAAGAGTCTTCTATATTGTTTACGTTTGGACGAATACTTTTTAAGATTACTTTGAAATACTCTGATTCCAATTATGTTTCTTTGAGAAGAAACACATCAATCGCTTGTATGACTTTTTCATATAAAGTATATAAAAAATCATATATAAAATGTAGGAACGGCTTAATATAAAGATCTAAAATACTTTGATGTCATAGAGATCCATTTATATATTTATAGCCTCCATTACAATGAGAGCATGAGTTACAAATATATTTATAAATTTCCCATTTGAGAAGCACGTTAAAATTGCATTAAATTCTTGATGGTATTATAATACATTCTATTTATAGCTTTTACAGCCATATGTAGCATAATATGTTTAAAACAATTGAAAATTACATAAGCCCAATTTAATTTAAAGTATATAAATGTGATTAGTCATGTAACCAAAAATAATAATATCTTTGAGTCTCAACAGTTGAATGCATTAAAAATTCCTCTTTTAGTTGTTGTAAAATGTGTTCTAAAGAATCATTGATGTATGAAATGTGTTAAGTCTTATATATTGACAAACGGAAAAAATGTTTAAATATGTGGATATGCTCGTATTTGAGTGAAACTTACCTAAACATTCTCCAATCTCTTCTTTATACTATTTTATTTAGATGATAAATTATTGTTTTGAAAATAGTTAGGTGTATTCCACTCAAATACTTGTCCACCACGTATTATGTCCGGTTTCTTCCTTTTTTTATTTTTCTATCTTTTTACCATTTTTTCTATTTTTGGAGCATTTTTCCTAACATTGTTGTAAAGTCATATATCAAGAGCAAATTTAATGAATTTCCAAAGATTATAGTAATAACAAATATCTACTATTTTTACATCTAATAGCAAAATATGCTTCAGGGTTTTGATGTATGCACACGTTATACATTGACTGTGACGTCAGAGCTTATGCCTGTCGGTTCTACTCTAAGATTAATTTTGATAAAACTGGCAAAATTAAATAAATATATATAATAGGCTCATGTCGAAATAATGCACAAATCCATTTTCTTTTTTATTGAGAGTTCAATCCATTGCACTCTTAATATAATTTGATGATGAAACTAAATTCAGCAATTTGAAAGGGAAAAATATTACTCAGGCTTTTAGGCTTGCAATCTCGGAAATTCCGCGTTCAGGCGGTCATAAAAGCCAAATCGCTTTTTTATTGGGAAATATACTATCCCAGTATAAATATTATATATATTAATAATAAAAAGTGCACTCATTTTCTCTCTTTTTCAGATGGGTTCCTGGAGTGACGCTTTACTTGGGATGGACGCCATTTACGTGGGCCTCATCGGGATGTCTCTTTGCTTATCTTTCTTCACAGAGGGCCTAACCCGGATCACCCTTCTCACCCTCCTCTTCCCAAGCTTTTCCCTTGCACTCTGCGCATGGATGTCTATCTTCGGATATTACCTTAGACTCGAGGAATCCGCAACCAAGAGAGCCAAAGCCAAGAGAATGATCCTAGACACACACAACGACGTGGAGTCCGCTCAACGCGGAGCCACAGAATACTTGAACATTGCCTTTGATCCTGATGACTGAAAGAAACCTCGGATTTGAATTAGAAAGCATGTTGAAACAAGCCTTAATTAAATAAAAATAACATTTGACGGTGCTTGAAGGAACGCTTATTCTTGAATAAATATTTATTGAAGACATCGTAATAATGCATCTGTTTTTTTTTATCGGCGTATTTTGTCAAATAAAAAAACGCAATGAAATGAAATATCAAGTTCGAGGTTTCGTGACGCGATGTCTCCTTCAGAATGCAATACTATAAATACGACTTTCAAAAATAAACTATAGCCTGGATGTTCTGACCTTATTATAAAAATATATATAATGCATATTAGGATCTTTGGTGTTGCAATTATTTGTTTATTACTTATTTATTAAATATCAATTTTTTTAATGGACGATCCCAACCAAGGAGAATATTCTCCTTGGTCCCAACTTTCAATGAAATATATTTCTTAGTTCACTTTTAGAACCTAGTTCAATCGATATCTACAAATACTCCATATAATCTCTCAATTTAGATCTTCGTATTAGTAACTTATACAAACACGATTCAGTTGAATATTGTTTTCCTTTTTGGTTGGACTATTATATGTTATTGGAATATTTACATTATCTGAATTTTTCTAATGATTAGAAAATATTCAATTATCCTATTTAATATTGCAATATATCAAAAATAAACCTACTGCTCTTTATTGTATAAAGGGTTTAATTCATCCTACTTCTGTTTGCAAGTCAAAGAGTGACTGCCTTATTTCGTTTTAGGGAAACAAAATCACTCTATTGTTTCAAATCGACTCGGCATTGTGAAATCATTCATTTACATGAGTCAATATTTGATGTTAAGCGTTCACTTGATTTGCCCTTTACATTGGTTTAGTAATGTTGTGTCATTTTGACTTGAAGGGTAAAGGTAGCAAATAGAAAATAAATAGGATAGATGTATTATAAAAAGAAAGACAATCCTTTCTTATCATAACTATCAGAGTTGTTGACGTTCGCAAAAATTGTCGTCTGTCGTTCACCAACAGTTATCGTTCGTTTAAGATTGAATCGTTCATTGTTCGTTTGTCGTTCGTCATTCATAAAAATATTGGCGACGTTTTTTATAAATGAAATTTGCCCTTGTTATTTTGAAAATGTGATTACTTTTAAAAAAGAAATTTTTCCCAACAGAAGGAAAAATATTTATCTGTTTTTTTTTTGGCGCCAAAAAAACGAACGACAAACGATTTTTGTTGTCGTTCGTCATATTGTAAACTAAAACTTGAGATACTACGTCTATTCTCGTGGTTTTTTGTCACAGTACCATGAAGTTGTGTCTTCCTGACTGAATATCTTGGTTGCGTCTACTAATATCAGATTACATTATTTGGGTATATATTTGGGAATTTATATATATTCACATTTAGGTTGCCAATAATGAGAAGGATCGATTGGACAAATGTAGATGACTTAGAGTTCGGTCCACCAGCATTAATGACTGCAAGAGTACATTCAGAAGTATTTACAGAAATCTTATGCCAGTCTCATACACAAAACAGTGTCTTTTATCCCTAAAAAGCTGCAAAATTAGGGTCTACAAAGTAAAAAAATAAAACAGCGAAGAAAATGCTTCACGATTAAAAAACTTCCCGACAAAAATGTCCACGAGGAAAACGTTTGGCAAAAAATTATTTACGAGAAAAAGAAGAACGAAGAATTTTGGTCTGACTTTAAAAGAGTCAGCGAGGTAAATACCAACGACAAAAAGGATGCAATAAAAAGGTCCACGAGGAATTTACGCGCGATACAATTACTGGACACTCCTATGAAATACACTTAAAGAAAGTTAATTTTATGTAGTAAAAATATTTTTGAATGCATTTTATTTAATAAATAAATAAGTCCATATTTTTATACATTTTTATTATATAGGATTTGTATTCAACATTGATAACAACTTAATTTTACAAATCTATCGACTATTATAACCATTTTCTTTCTTCGAGTTGTTATTCATTTAGTTTGTTAACTAAAAAAAAGTTTTTTTGTTGGACCAAGATGATTTGTTGCACAAATCATTCGTTATATAAGAAATTTAGTTTATTGATTTGAATAAAACAGAAATATAATTTTTTTCTGAAAAGCCATTATTTATATGGATTGTCTATTTTACATTTTATTTTATAAAATCTTAATGCAAATGATTCTGTTTTATAAATACGAGATCCTCCATTGTAGAAATGTAACGTCTATTAAAGAATTTTGTGCAATGGATCTGTTATTAATTGAAGCAATGAGAGGCTTAAAGAACTGGTAAGATTAAAATTGTAATTTATAGTAATGCTGAGATATTTTTTTTGCCTATATGGTACGATAGAATGGCATCCGACAGGAAATAAATTAACATAAAAAATTAGCCCATATGACCTAGGGAGTGCGATAGTTCAGTGCTTTAAGGCGTGTTCAACTTTCAATGTTGGAGGCGCAGGTTCGAATCCCGAGAGGGATGGTCATTTTTGGTCTATCTCATTGATAAGATCCTAGGTTCGATAGACTAATTTTAACGCTATAATGCTAATTTATATCCTGTCGGATGTCATTCTATCGAACCATATAGGCAAACAAATAAGGGACTGCGATTATTAGTCGCTGAATCACTGTCGATAAGACGTAAATTAATACGGAAAATAAGAGTTGCCAAATAAACAAAGCAGATATTTACGTACAAAATTTACATTTGGGCACACTTCCGTCCAAAATTGTCTTGCTTAACTGTAGAGGTAAATATTAATATATTATAAGGGAGTGCGATAGTCGTGTGCTTTAAGGCGTGTTAAACTCTCAATGTTGAGAGCACAAATTCGAATCCCGAGAGGGGATGGTCATTTTTGGTCTACCTCATTGATAAGGTCCTAGGTTCGAGTGACTAATTTTAATGCTGTAATGCTTATTTATATCCTGTCGGATGCAATTCTATCGAACCATATAGGCAAAAAAAAAAGATATTTTACAAAAATGTTGGACTGAATGAGAAAAAGGATATACCTTAATGTGCATTATAAAATGAAGAAAGTATGGAAAGGAAGTGGAGACTATAAGATCGTGTTTCAAATAAATAGATGATAAAAATTTCATATCTAATACAACGAAAACAACTGGAATAAATATTTTACACATAAATTCCATCATGGTCATGAATCGACTGTTTTGATATCCTTGGGAGTCTTCCCAGCCTTGACAAGGTCCTCGACAATTTTTTTTGCAAAAATAAGATCTAATTTTACAAACCAACAAAAATAGAAGTTTATTTTCATAAATCAGAGGTTCTACTTCAGTTTTAAACTGAAAAAAAATCTACCCAATTTGGCTGAACTCTAATTTAATTATATGATCAATTTATTCTATATTTTGAAAGGTATACACCGATCTGGAACATTATCTGAAACAACCTCGTATAATACAATATCCATTCCCTGATCAGCAATTGATTAATCAGTTTTTTAAATATAAATATTCCGGAGAAAATGAAATTAAAAATAATTACGTGCCAAAACTAGGTATAGGAAGTAATACAGTATTAAATTTAATATCAAGGCAAAAAACTGTCACAAAAAGACAAATTAATTAATTCGTTAACCGCTTCACCAGCTTTATGATTATGAAGGAAACGTGGATATCGTGCTTCCGGAACTTGTAGAGGAAATAGAATCAAAAATGTCCTGTATCAGAAAAAATACTTAAAAAGAAAGAAAGAGAATATTTCTACTACAGATCAACTCAAAATATGATTTTACTTAAATGGAAAGATAATAAAAAGTTTTGTTAGAAAGCAACTTTGAATCAACTCAAATTAGTACAACGAAACGACTTGAAATGTATAAATGTTCATCTGCCTTTATGTTTTCGAAATCATAATCTTCATGGAAAATATAGACGTGATGGACCGAGCTACAAGCACCTACATAAGGCAAAAATTGTGGTAGCCTGTTTCCTTTATAATTAGCGCAACAATATATATCGCTCATCAACTTATGAAAAGAAACGGATCAAAAATGTCTCGATATGAATTTATTGAAGTGTTGGTACTCTAATATTGCAAAACTTTCTGAAAAAAATCAAAGGCGGAGAAATCTTCAAAGTCATCAGAAGCTTATCGTTTTGATAGTAAAAACCATTGGATAGAAACCTCCCATCTTGAAAAATTTTATAGGTATATATTTTAATATAAAATACGATGTGGGTCTTCATCCTAAATGTTTCGAAGATTTTATCAAAACTATTATATGTTACATGTAATGTAATAATTTATGACATTCGTAGTCTTTGCATCATATTAGACTTGTGTGAGAAATTTCAATGTTGTATTTTTTTTTACCTTTCGGCTCTAATGGGTTACATTATAATACAAGGAAAAATTGCTCATAAGACACTTCGCACTTTCCAATTATTTTATAACGTGGTCATATATGATGAACTCTTTCTTTTATATAAAGTAATATTTAGATTTTTAAACATATGCCTTTTTATTAAAATTTTAAATATTAAATGCTTTAGAGTATTCATAATCAATAAAATGTTTTAAAACACATGAATAAAAAATCATTGTTGAGCGCACTTGTCTTTCATTTCTTTATCAAGATCCGCCGCGGATTTGGCGGTCTGCTCCTTGGGAAATCGTTTCACCGCCGTCTTTTTAGATACTTCACTCTTCAAATCCTCTTCTTCTCCATCGCCCTCAATCACCGTTACTTTTTGACACATTGACACGCTTTTCTTCCCCGAAGCCGTTTTTTTATTCTGATCATCCAGGTTTTCCTTATCCGTCTCTGCCTTGGATTCCTCTTGAAGATTGTACAGTGATGCCCCAAAGAAGCCTTCTTAGGTTCCTCGAACTTATATACTCCACAACCACCTTATTCTTCTTCTCCTTCGAGGGCTTTTCAACAGCCGGTGCGCTGTTTTGATGCCTATCATCCGCTTTGAGGTCCTCCACCATCATTTTCAATTGATAGACCTCCGCCTTTAAGCGTCGGGATTGGGACTCCTGCAGGGTCAGCTTTCGAGACAAATCCTGCACCTTATCACTCTCCTCCAGGGTCTGACGTATCTGCGAATGCAATTGCTTCTTAAAGTCCTCAATCTGCGAGGCCTTTTCCTGAAGCAGAGAGGTCATGTAAGCATGCTCAGACTTTTTTGCCACAGGAACATGGCTTGAAGCGGAAGAAGAGGAGCTGAGCATCTCCAATCGCTCACGAAGGGTTTTGTTGAGCTGCTTTTCCTCCAGAAGCTGTTGCTCAAGGCGTTGAGCGGAGCCGGTCTTGGATCCGCTATAAGCTCCCTCATTCATCCCTCCTCCGCCGAGATTAAGGAGCGTCAAGTTCTGCATTTTGACCTTATTCACCATCCTTGTTTTTTCCTCCAGTGCCTTTTTAACTCCGTATTTTTGGCTGTAAGTACAACGAGCTTCTTCTCCACAAAGTTCCGTCGATCCTCTACTTCGGAGAAGAGGGAGTTCCCCTTCTTGGCGGTGTCGGGGTCCTCGAGCTGAAGGTTCTCGATCTTGGAGTGCAAGTCCTGAGTACTGTTTCGCGCAGAGTCCAGGGACTGGAGATAGCAAAGGATCTCATCATCTTTTTCCTTGATTTCATGGTGGAGTGTGGCGTTTTGGCCTTTGAGGTCTTCGAGTTCGAGACGATTCTTGGCAATTTCGTCCCTGAAGAGTGAGATTTGCCTTCGGAGGGACTCGTTTTCTTGTTTGAGCTCTCTTGCGTCTTCATCTTGTCGAAGGGAGGAGGACTCTTCCTTGAGGAACAAGCTCAAGGACTCCAATTCCTTGCGGAGGAAACCGTTTTCTTCCTCAAGGGATTGGATCCTCTTGGCCTCCAAGACACGCTTGGACCCACTGGCCTCCGGATCGCCATCATCCTCTTCCAATGTGGCGCCCGCTTTCGGGAGCTAGCAGAGCGGAGCTCGGACTTGAAGCCCACTTTCTCCTTCTCCCAGGCGGCTTCCTTGGTCAGGATTTCTTCTCGGAGTGAGTCGATTTCTGCCTCCAGGCTTTTGAACGTGAGTGAGTGGGTCTCCTCCTTCATGGAGCCGCTGTGCCTCAGGGCGGAGACCTTGGCGCTCAGCTCCTTCACTTCCTTCATCAGCTCTTCCTTTTGACTCAGAAGAACCTGCCCAAAGGAGGCCGCCTGGAGCATGTTCTTCTCGGACTCCGCGGCACGAGCCTCGGCATCCTTACAAAGCGACTTCCAATCCATTCCACCTTCCTCGCCTAACGGCATTGCTTCACAGAAGCTGCACAGAAACTAGACACACTTCAAATGATTTCCCTCGGAGTGGATTGGTACAAAATAAAATGAGAGAGGCTCATCACTTCTACGGCTGTGGGTATAATGAATAAAAAGATAATGTCGTATTCTTCTAGCTATAGAATTCCTTTTATTGCCTTCACCTGTAGTGTGATAAGCCCTCTTTTAAAAGTCGCAGTTCAATTGTAACAACTCAACCTCTCATTCTACGTCATAACGGCTATACACTTTATATCGAATGAAAATGTAGGAATGAAAAATGAATGAAACGCTAAAATCTGAAAATTTTGTTCTACATAACGATTCAGAAGAGTTTTTAGTTCTTTTTCGGGTATTTCATCTGTAGTTTATATATTTTTTTAATTACACTATACGGATAAGACAGTTTTAATTTCATTAAATTGTATTAAGACATTATGACCCAAGAAATTGACAAGCCGGGTTATTATCTTATTGCATATCAAAATAACTTGATTAAATAGTGAGGTATTTATCATAAGCATTAAATGAACCTACGTTCTATTAATATTTTAATGTCTCTATAAATAGTTAAAGTCTAAGTTTGAAGACGATGGAATTCATCCTGAAAGATCATAGTGGAGTACTAACCCTTCATTTGTAATTATCACATCCAGAGTTCTCATGCTCTCTTTAATCCCATTCACTATCATTATATATCAAGACGGACTGAAAAAAAATAAAGCCTACTGATAATTATCATATAGCATCTTTAATTTGATTCATATTTGGTATGAAATTATACGATTTATCAAATATTTTTAATAAAGTATGAATTCCATATGTCTTCTAAGGAACAAATTGGCTTAGGTTTAGTAACGAAATGTATTATAAACAGTGTTGTTCCCTAACGCGCGTGCGACTAATATATTTCTTAGTTATATTACTGCGCAGTAACTGGAGAGAACAAACATATCAGATATTACTTTCATGTAATAAGTAATATGTAATATCCTAGTTACATACTACTTTCGTTTAAAAATATTCGACAGGCTTTTTTGATGAAAATTTATGAGCTGTGAATGTATGTGGCGTCACTCAATGGACATAATCCTGATTAGTGATGGGTCACGAGCTTAAATTTACTACTCGAGCTTGGGCGAGTAGTAAGAAAAATTACTCGAGTATTTACGAGTTTTTACTCGTAACTCGGGCAAAATTTAAAACTCGTAAAAAACTCGTTACTTGTAAGAGCTCATTTATATTTAATATATATGAAAAGAAAGAAAAATTTGATACTTCCAGGATTACTTGTATTTTTTAGATCATCCTTTAACATCCTGATTGATATGAAATAATCATACATACGATATAGAAGTTCTATGCAGTTCGGGATTTCTTGGTCATTTGAAAAAATGGGGTTTAAGTGCTTTATTTTGTAACATTCTAAAATTTATCCCTAGCGCTCAGTTTTAATACAATTGATATTTTTTTAGGATTTACAGTTTTTTGAGCTAGAAGTGATATTTTTTCATAAATTACTTGATATCAAAGTCTAAATTAATATTCAGTTCTTCGAAGCAAACTTCTGGTTCGTTGAAATACTTGTTACATTGTCATTGCATATTTTGAACAAAATTGTCTTTATTAAGACTAGTGGATCGAAAAAAATCCCCTCAAACACTAGATTGAGGCTTTTTGAGATAATTAGTAACGTTTCCCAAGTAATTTTTTGAGACTGAAGATTCACTTCCATTTGCAGTTGCTTGAAAATAAAAAGACATTCCAAAAACATTATTATTATATATGCATATAAAAAGGGAGGGCTGTGGATGATTTTAATACCGACTTGACATAGAAAGAGAAAAAAACTGAAAACATAGAGACATCTCTCTGGCCTCTCTTTTATTATAGTATTACACCTCACAAACCTCTCCCTTTTTCAAAACAAAGCTGTATTATTATTATTGTGTTACATTAAACAGCTTGAGTTATTTAATTCTAGAGGAGGAACCTTGATACGGAGTTCCCCCCTGTGTCCGGAGTCACTTATTCGACAGGATTCCTGGACGAGAGGAACTCCATCGTCTCCTGTCGGGACTGACTTGTTCTTATGGTAAGTAGTTCAATGCCTCCCTCGTCACGGAAGGCTCTCTAGGCTTCCTCTCAAAGCTTATTAATTCTCTTAGCATTTTTCTGGCCGATTTGACGACGAAAGTGAAGGAGGAAGACAGTAAGACCGCCCCTCATAATTCATCTAGAAGATAAAAGAAACAACGCATCAAAATGTATTGATTTTTTTTGTAATAAATGTAAAAAATAATAAAATAATAAGTAAAAATATGTTATGAAAAAGGGAGAGGTTGTGAGGTTTAATACTATAATAAAAGAGAGGCCAGAGAGATGTCTCTATGTTTTCAGTTTTTTTCTCTTTCTATGTCAAGTCGGTATTAAAATCATCCACAGCCAAAGGGAGAATATTTTTTATTCACAGCTCAAATATTATGTACATGTATGTATATATATATTATTATATCAGGAAACGACCGGGTACCCGCCCGGCTGTTTTTTTAACGTCCCGTCCCGGTGTCTAAAAATCAGCGGACCGGGACTTTAATATATTCGTTCCCTCGTCATTCTGAAAGTGAGGACGTTTTTTTCAAAATAATTCTTTATATTTCAAAGAATATTTAAATTAATTTTCTAAAAACGTCCTCACTTTCTTTTTTTTAATTTTAAAAAATTATAGGAAAATTCTTTTTTTTAACGTCGTCTCTTTCAGAATTATAAAGGAACGAATATATTAAAGTACCGGTCCGGATCCCGGTGAAAAAACGTATCCAGGTCGTTTCCTGATTGGTCCAGACATATCATTTGAAGGGACGAGTTTTTCGTTGAATAAGAAATTTACACGTGGGTAACGAGTTTGTCTCCGAGTAACGAGTTTTCTCCGAGTAACGAGTTTTTCTCCGAGTAACGAGTTTTCCTCCGAGTAACGAGTAAAAGCTCGTCGATTCATGCACGAGTCGAGTATTAGAAGACTTTTTTTACCTACTAAATAAAACTCGAGTATCAAAAAACGAGTTTTTACTCGTGACCCCTCACTAATCCTGATTATTATTCAACTTAAAAATGCACGTTAATATTGATATTTAAGATAAGATAGGGGATTCAATTAGACCCAAACACCCAGAACACCTTTTTCGTTATTTATGGAGGATTTTATCGTAAAGAAAATAATTCCTCAAAGCCCTCGGGCCCCGCATGTCGATTGAGGCTTTTGGGATTGAAACCACCGCCAACCCTAATTAGGAATGAGAGGAACCCTAATTTACAATCTCACACACCCCAAGCCCTCGGGTCCCGCCTGCTGATATAGGCTTTTATTTAGGGTTGAAGCCCACAGCCAACCCTAATTACAAATGAGAGGAACCCTAATTTACAATATTATACAACCCAAGCCCTCGGGTCCCGCCTGTTGATATAGGCTTTTATTTAGGGTTGAAACCCACCGCCAACTCCGGCTAGGTATAAAAGAAGTCGTTACTTTCAATCTCATACACCCCAAGCCCTTGGGTCCTGCCTGCTGATATAGGCTTTTATTTAGGGTTAAAACCCACCGCCAACTCTGGCTAGTTATAAAAGGAGTCCTTACTTTCAATATTATACATCCCAAGCCCTCGGGTCCCGCCTGTTGTTATAGGCTTTTATTTAGAGTTGAAACCCACCGCCAACCCTAATTACAGATTGAACAGGAATAATAAATCGGGATCAACGACAAAGACAATTCCTCCACAAACCTTTCATTATTCAAAGGAATTTTCAGTTAAAAATAGTCTCTTATGTTCAATTTTTTTATTTTGCACATGATTTACTATAGAAATAGCAAAAATTAAAACAAAAAGATTTTTACTTGACTCAATCAGATATTTATTGAAGCGATGCAGTCCTTTACATTATAATATTTGCAGGCTTGTTGATCGGAGTTTTTTCTGATCGGCGATCAATAGCGATATTTGATCGCTGATCGCAGTATAGCAAAAGGTCCTGATCTTTATATCTTTTGATCGTAAGAAAATCACTATAAAATAGCGATCCGATCAATTTGTATAAAATAACTAAAAAATAAAGAAATGTTTGTAATAAGGATTTTTGAGACAAACCCTACATTTCTTAAAACTTAACTAGCTGTCACATTGACCAAAATACATTCCAACAACTAATATTTGTTTAGAAAAACACAAAATACAGACTAATACTAATAGAAAAAGCCGGTGTGTGCTATCCTGATATATTTTTTGTCCTAAAATATACAGACAGGCGCCTATGGAGAAGTCATTGTTTTGGAGCTCATAGGCTATGGGAAACATTTATTCTGGCATCTCTTGTAAAATATGCAGACATACCGTCAATTGAGGAGCCAGAGTGTTGGAGCTCATAGGCTATGAGAAACAATCATTCTGATAATTTTGTCCTAAAATATACAGACAGGCGCCTATGGAGAAGTCGTTATTTTGGAGCTCATAAGCTATGGAAACAATCATTTCATTGCCATATAAAGACTTATAAAGGTTTGACTGTATATACATTAAATTTTTACTTAGAATTAGTATTACATAGGTAATTTTTTGTTGTTGATCGCAATTAATTGATCGGATCGCTGATCGGAAAAATCCCTGATCGTTATATCGCTATATCGCAAAGAATTTCTGATCGATCGCTATTTTTTTCCTGATCGCTCACAAGCCTGAATATTTGTTATATTTTATTGTAAATCAGGTAGAAAAAATTACCAATCCGTAGAAATATGTGGGGATCTGGTACGATTTTATCCGTCTTGCTCCGCTGGACATCTCCAATTTCTACAACGGATTATGAGGCTGTACAGGAAGTTTGCTTAAAGACCAAAAAAATAATTCATCTTTGTATTTTATTTTTATTTGCGACATTAATTTTTATGTCTGTATTTTTGATAACAATTTTGTTTCCTTAATTTTTTAAATAATTAATTCTTCTAGATAGTGCTGCTAGATTTTAGATTAGAGATTTAAATTAAACTATAATGTTTATTTATATATATCTTTATATGTATAAAATCAATAAAGTCTTTAAAAAAATTAAAATAATTTTATACATAAGGCAAACTATTTTTTTTACCAAAACGATAACCTATATAGATGAAACGTTTTGTGGATGCATCTTTTGTCATTGACACCGATTTATTTAACCCCAGGATGGAGCTATTTTGTATTATCTTTCGTTAGTTTTGATAATGTTCCCTGAACGTTAGGAGGGTAACCAAAAGCCAACGTTATTTTCCGTTAGTTTTTATGTAACCATGAGGACTGAGGGCTTTAGATTAATGAGGGTGATAAATACGGATATTTTATCCCCAGTCAGGCTTAGGTAAAAACTAACGAAAAAAATGTTCTGACATTATGAAGGCATAGGTCTAATTATCCAACCCTAAAAGCCTCAATCGACATGCAGGGCCCGAGGGCTGGGTTTGGATAATTAGACCTATTCCTCTCATAATGTCAGAAGTTTTTTTATTTAGTCTTTGAATTCACCGACTTTATCATGTTTTGAGCCATGAGCTCGCTTATAATATTGCAATAACATATATAGGATTATTATAATAATGCAAACTAGGTTTGGTGAGGATTTTTTACAAATCCTGTTTGAATTGCCTTTACTTATTGTTTTCGGAATGCTCAAAAAAGTAGTATATTACTCAAAGTAGTATATTACTTTTGAGAAGTAATAGCTAATATTAAAAAATATTACTACGCAGTAAAAAGTAGTATATTACATACTACTTTCAAAGTATATTCGACCAATATTGATTATAACTTGAAAACAATGCAATCATTATTAAAAAGACTGAAAATCAAATACCCCGACTTTATTCTCTTAAGCAGAAATCTCTCCCCAACACACAGTAATTTAATCCTTAAAAATCTCTAAAATCACATCCAATTTCAACTAACAAGTGCATTATTGAAAAAAATATTCATATACCTATCCTCATTGGTGGTGGTGCCCGCAAGTTGAGGTCAAAATTCCTGATTTGTAAGCGTGAACATGGAAATGGTTGGAAATTCTATTGAATTTTATCTAAGCAATTCAAATTCTATTCGAACCGACATCAAAAGAATTGTAGAATGCATCCCGGTTTTTATTGAGTACAAATTAAGTTTATCATCTTTTTTAGTTCATATTGCTTAATAAAATATTGAACTTAGAAATTCTTTGCACTAGATGAGACATAAAAATAAGCTTTTAACAAATATGAAAGATACATTCATATATACTTAAGATAAAAATATCTATGATTGAGTAAGCGTGTCCAACTCTCAATGTCGAGGGTGCAGTTTCGCTTCTCGAATGGAGAAGTTCTATAAGGATCGACTTCAGTGAAAAGATCCGAATTTTTATCATTTATTTTAATACAACAATACTTATTCATATCCAAATAGAATGCAATTCAATCGAACCATAATGACAAAATATAATTTATAACAACTTATTCCTTTAAATATTATGGCTATAAAAATATTACGTTTATTAAATACTTCGTTATATATTAAAAGATTGCTAATCTTTAAAAATGATGACCTTAAAAGGGATTTCCAATTATCTGAATAATTTGGGAAGGTTGCGCTATTTTTGGAGATTTAAAGTACCGTCCGTTTTATTTATAAATAAAAATACAACACTCATTTTTAATTAAATAAATGTGTCGTTAAAACCCTTAGGAAAGAAAATTCTTTATTACTGAAAGTTGAAAGTAAATATAAAAACCATGCATTTTTAAAGGAATAATTTCGGTTTTTAGTAAATAAAAAAATCATAAATATTTATTATTTGTTTATTTTTCTTATTTTATCCAGTGCGAGCACATTGATTTTCTAAAATTTTCTATTATGCAATAAAAGAATTAGCACAACTCAAAAAAAAAAATATATGGTTGAAATATAATTATATGGTAAAATAAATTTATATTTTTTTGTTATAATCGAATTTATCTAACCAATAGAATGGAGTCCATTTATTTTTTTTTTTTTGATTTGAAATATTATTTATGATCTAAAAGTTCTCGAACAGATTAACTATGCACGTATAAAGGATGAATAAATAGAAAAGTTTGATAAAGCTACGTTAAAAACAAATATAACATAATAAAAAAAACACATGCATTTATAACTTGTCGGAAGAAAATAAAAGAACTCCCAACCTATCATCCTTCTTTATGAGTATTCTTGAGATAAAAGTGATTTAGAAAACCAGTTGACTCGCTGAGATGAGAGATCCAATGCGTCATTTGATTCAGTCAAGGAATACTAGAAACTAACTGGAAAGGAAAGGGAAAATTGTAGCTTCCAAGTTAAGGCCATGATACGTTGATTAACATAGCAATAAATTAAGTTTTATATGTATTTTTAGCTAAATGAGTCATTTTCACTTCAATAATTTATAATTCAACGATCAAACAAGTAGGTATTATATTTTTAAAAATGAATAGCGAGTGTGATATATTTTAATACTTTTTATTTATCAACAATAGTTTCCACAATAGTAAATATAATATTATTTACAAACGATACATAGTTTAACAGTTACAAACAAGTAATTCAATATTATATGTTTTCATTGTGAAATAGACTGTAACTTAAAAAAAATATTTTCAAATTAAATTTCATATCTGACGATCTTTGTTTCTCTGAAACGACACAGCCTCATTAAACTTCTAGTTTCGGAGGTGCCATGAGTTTCAAATCAGAGGATCTTGAGGAGGTTTTAGCGGGGCTGGCGTTGCGTTTGAGGGCGTTCCGGTTCGGCTTGAGGTCGAGCCAGACTTTTTTCATCCACGGAAAGATAACATTCTGCCACAGCGACCCCGATAGTATTTGCCTCTTCCGCCCCTATTACAATATGAAGAATTAATTATAAACATTTAGGTGATATTAAATTTAACGTCATAGCGTAACTCTATCCTGTTTTATCACTACCTTAACATCATTTAATTAAAAACAGATGATGCAATATGCATTTCATTACAAAAAACAAAGTCAATAACAGAATAAAAGCTACGTGTAGCTACGATACTATTAAAATTGGACAATGCACTCAATATATTTAATTTTTAGTTAATACTTATTTACTTATTTATTGGCTTGATATTGTGATAAAGTAAAAATCTATTTCATAAAATGAAAAAGTTATGATTAATATTATATATATATATCTTTAAAATCATTCATATTTTAAATTGCTTTAAGATAAAAAAGGGTACTTTATTTTTGATGAATAGTTAGAAACTCTTACTTTGACTTGGACATCCATCCACCAATAGACTCGATGCTCGAGCTAAAATACGGAAAATCCCAGAGCCTTCTTCGCTATTTAGAAATGCAGCGTATTCCTATCCTCCAAATAACTCAACCGTTGGTCCAAAAAGCTCTGGCAAATTGGGATAAGTTCCTCCTCGTAGCTCTTGTATTAAAGCTCCTTCATATGAACAATGTCCATTATTTCACCCTTGGAGCAAGGCAGCTTAATAGCCATTTCACGGTAGCAGTCCACGGGAAGGGCAGCATAGCAGTTTTGGATGGATTCTCTGGTTGGACCTCATAGGCCAAATTCTGTCTGTTGAAGGAAGAGAGAAACCATTTTGGAGACTTCATTTTTAGATGATGTAGAATGTCCGTTCGGATGCAGGGCGTCGCGGTGGCCGTTAGTGCCATAAAATAGACTCGGGAAAATCACTTCGTAACCTATGGAGAAGCTAGTAGTACGAGTGAAAGTCGTGTCCCTACTGAGACACACAGTTGGCCTCATCAATAACGAATCGCTTGAGGGGATCCCGCGAATAAAGGCTTCGAGAGACTCCATTGAGCTTCTGAGAGGCAGATACCTTCTCGGGAGTCACGCAGAGGAATATGATTTGGGGCGTGAGGAGACGGAGCTTTTCGTATATTTTCCGCTGCCGGCCATAGTCGTCCCCGATGAGATGATCTGCAGGGATTCCCATACCGTCGAGCTTTGTGACTTTATCATATATGAGGGATGCCAGGAGGGATAGGACTACAGTGACTCTGCCCTGGACTGCGGGGTAACTGATAGCAGAGACTCTTTCTCCCCCGTGGGCATAAGGACAGAGGTGACATTGTTCAAGAGGGCCGCATTAATGGCTGACAGATGATTGAGGCGAAAGCTGTGGATATCAAAGTGACTCTTGAGCTTCCCAAAGAGATCGTTTGAGAAAGAGTAGTCCCTCTTTGGCATATTATTATATCCCTGTTTACACAGAAGCAGATAACTTGTAAACCACTTTGAAACACAGAATATAAAGAACTTAAATAACACTACACAACCACGTTTTTTGAAATAAATATTACAATTGAACTAATAATGATGGCCCTTACTTGAGCATAAAGGGAGTGCCCGTTAATGACGTCATCCTTCCAGTTAGCTTCTAGTATTCCTTGGATTCAGTCCACTTGCACTTGAAGGGGAGAGGGCCCGTTTGTTTTGAAAACATTTCCTGGGGCGGAGCGTAGAAATTTCCAGGCTTCTTCTGACGAGATCTTGGAGACCCACAGGAAGCCCACCTCCGCCCGTTCTTGAGGCGTAGAGAGCCCTCTGCACCGTGGATATAAGATGTTCGATCTCGTAAGCCTCCTCGTATGTAGGTGATGTGGACACCAGCCAGTCTGTGGGGGTTAATGATACTCCAAATTATTCTTCTAGAATAATATCTTCCACAGCTTTTATGACTGGGATCATTCTGTGGCAAAGGTAAAAGAAGTGGAAGGAAGTCTCCTCGACCTCCCCACACCAATGGCATCCTCGCTTCTTTGGGTCCACATGGGATTTATTCAGGAATAAAGAGGACGTGGCGAGACGGTATCGGAACCATTTTGGTGAGAGTCTGTTAAAGGGTTTTGCATGATAATATTCGGGCACAGGGGATATTTTTCTCAATCTGTAGAAGCCGCAATCGTCTCTTGATGCTAGGAAAAGGACGTTCAGAGCCTACCAAAGACCTTCGAATAGTTTGGTTATCCAATGCCGTAATAGCGATATAGAAGGGAGTGGGTGGTCCGATTGATATATATCCCACGGAGGTAAGCGAGCGACGTTTTTGTAATCGCATACTAAGGATATAATTTTTAATATGCTTTTTCCTAAAGGAATTCCCCAACAGATGTGAGGCAAACCCTCTTGAAAGAACTCCGAAGAACTTCCAAAGACCATTAAAGTTTAGAGGCTCATTCGCTCGAAGCAGAGGAAGGACTCTGTGCAAGCTTGAGCCCCAGGATTTGGCCATTTCTCTTCCAATGAGATCCGCAGGACTTTAAAGACCTGAGAAGTTC
>CP045891.1:30641831-30684935 GCA_013387185.1 Caligus rogercresseyi
TTTAAGAAATGTTGGGTTTGTTCAAAATCCTTATTAATTTTTTTTTCTTTTTTTAGTTATTTTATACAAATTGATCGGATCGCTATTTATTAGTGATTTTCTTACGATCACAAAGATATAAAGATCAGGACTTTTGCGATACTCCGATCCGCGATCAATATCGCTATATCGCTATTGATCGCCGATCCGAAAAAACTCCGATCAACAAGCTGTATATATTAAATGGTAAGGGTTCATGATTTTCCATCATTTAAGATTTCCATATGGGGTGAATCCGACACCTTTTCAATAAAGAAGCCTTTTAAAAACAATAAATTTCTCCTAATAGTTCATAATTTAAATCACAAGGGGTGCTTAATGATAGGCTATCAGGTTTCACAAGGGCTCCGTTAAATGTGATGCTTAGCTCAACTCACTATACGTCAAGTTTGAATTAATAGTTCCAATTATATTTAACGCATTTTAAAACAATTCCAATGCAACTGATTTATGAAAAGAAAAACGTGGAAACATTAACTTGTTGTTTTTTTAATAGAAAATAATAATGCAGTTTTTTTCATAATACGGAATATGTTTTTGGATACTAATTGGTGTTCAGAAGCAATGGACTAGGAAGAATGGCACAATAAAAAGTGGTCCTGAAAAAATGACCCAAATACATAGGCAAGCATTTAAATGGAATACAACTAAGTATTTTTAAAATACTATTTCTCATATAATTGAGTGAATACGTCAAAAAATCAATTCCAAGGCCATTTCTTCCTGATATCAGTTTTACTGATACACTGTTTTTCAGAGAAAATGGACCAGAAATACTAATATAATAATAATATAGCTGCTTCAGTATATTTGGAACTAAAATTTTATTTTACTTATTCATAACAATATTCCCAAACTTAGTTTTCGAATTTGTTTTGATTAGTGGACCTCTTTGAGTTCATGCTCCTACCTATGATACAAACAAAAATAATGAGCGATCTCTTTTCATAAATTATAATCCAGATGACAAGGAAAAAATTGTCCAAGATCGAAAAGGAAAATGATGACACACTGAATTGATTTCCCAAATACATGATGGAAAAGAATTATAATGAAAAGACCTATGTATTTTACAAACAAGTTGCGTATCTAAATTGAGTTAGTACAAACTCAATTTAGATGAGAATACTTAGGTGTATTCCACTCAAATACATATCTTTGGGAAATCTCTCTCATTTTCTGTATGACCTGTCAGCTGTTGAGGGCTTCACTACTTTAATCCAAACCATTGAATTAGGAAGCAAACCTCGCAAAATACTTTTCGTTCGGACTTGATGTTGGACCGAGTTTTCTCGATGATCAGGCTTCAATCAAAAGTTCAAACACGTGATGCAAACATGCATTCCATTGCAGTGGGCGTTGAGCATTCTGTTGGATCAGGACGTTTGCGTCTACAAAAATGAACATAATAGTGCGTTCTCTCTCTCTCGCAAATACACTTACCATTCATGGGATCTGTGCATTTTCCTGTTGTGTCGAAGTTCACAGCGATGAGTCTGACTAATGGAATATTCCACAACGCGAATGACCGGCATACTGCAGTTGACATGTTGAAGCCAGATCCTTTGGCATAGGTATGTCACCCAGTATATTTTCCTTTGCCAAGCCTTTCCCTGTCACGCATAGTGCCATGTAGTCACTCTTGACTTTTCCCCAGCTTCCCAAATTTTTCCGTCATAGAGAGCACTCACGAAGAGCGGAAAGATGAAATTTTTCTGGAGTAAGTTCAAATTAGTACTCGGTTAGGCCTATCACCTGTAGTTGTATTCTTGATATTTTACCATAACAAATTATTTAATGTAAACACCTGGTAAGAAAATATTTGGTTCCCACCTTGGTCGTCCTAGCTGTCGCCTCATCAAGCTCTATGCCTTTCAATCAATTCCTTCCGCCAAGAAAGAGGAAGCGACTCCAAGTCACCGCCGCCAATCTGAATGGTTGCCATGCAGAAATGGAACATCTCGGCATGAGTCGTCTTTCCACGGCGGTTCTGAAGATGGAGATTCTCTAGCCATAAATGACGATTGAGTGTGATGGTGATGTCGTCGCATTTCTTCGCAACCTTTGGTGGTGTAGGACCGATAAAATTTGTATCGTCGCTGCCAGAGTCCATTTCCATGATAGAGGCTGGCGCAGCGGATGACGATGGAAGAGTAGTAGACCGTGCTTGGCGTGTACATGACAAGTACAAGCAGATTTCTTGTGTTAAGGATAACCGTGTAGAAGGCAATGTTGGTTGCGGTTCTAGAACTGTTCAATTATTACCGAGGAGACAATGAACGGTGAAATACAGTAGAAACATGGTTAGTCACGTGTTTATAGATAAAACAGGTTTTGATAAAAAAAGCTGGGAAAGTCAAGAGTGACTACATGGCACTATGCGTGACAGGAAAGGCTTGGCAAAGGAAAATACTGGGTGACATACCTATGCCCAAAGGATCTGGCTTCAACATGTCACTGCAGTATGCCGGTCATTTCGCGTTGTGAATATTCCATTAGTCCAGACTCATCGCTGTGAACTTCGACACAACAGGAAAATGCACAGATCCCATGAATGGTAAGTGTATTTGCGAGAGAGAGAGAACGCACTATTATGTTCATTTTTGTAGACGCAAACGTCCTGATCCAACAGAATGCTCAACGCCCACTGCAATGGAATGCATGTTTGCATCACGTTTGAACTTTTGATTGAACCTAGATCATCGAGAAACTCGTCCAACATCAAGTCCGAACGAAAAGTATTTTGCGAGGTTTGCTTCCTAATTCAATGGTTTGACCAAGGAAGAGAAGGAAGTCATCTCACTTGGTACCTCACCGGTCGGAATGTCTTCTACGCACTGTTTTCCGACCTCGTTGACGATGTTTCTAAAAGAAAGATTGCCGACGCTATGAATAGCCGAGAACGCAGCTTGTGAGGTTCCGACGGGTAAACCAAACCTACCGAAGATTTCTCCTGAGAGCAATCTTGAAGACTTCGTTAACAGTAAAAATTGGAATCTTAGCCGGTAAAACTCCTTTGATAATTGTTATAGGCTGTGATTAATTTACCAAAGAATACAAGAATTTTTATACCAAATGCCACCACCTTTATCTCATTGAGTGTTTTCTCCCTTCAGCTTACAAACATTCATCCAACTTCTTGGAGCTTCCGTCTCACAATGGGCTTCTGATTCAAACTTCCTTGAGTTAAGCGGCATCGTCACCTCTCTTCAAGTTGTCAATGACACGGCAGAAAGGGCCGTCAAGTTCGGGTCTGACTTTATTAAAGTTCTGACCAAGAGCGCGAAACAGCGTCAGAACATTCTTCAGGCTGTTGAACTTTCACGTCGTGCGTTTCCTCACGCAACCCGAAAGTGTTTCAATCTTGTCAACGCTACCAGCTCTGGGATTGAGCTGATGGTATCGTCTGGCTATTACGCTCTTTAGATTCATTTATGGAATGCATAGTTCAATCCATAATTATTTGATTACCCAATATGAACATTTTAAAGGATTTTGGAGTCAATTATCGATAAAACTGTAATAAAAGTGGAAATTTTATGTAAATACATTGAAAACTACACGCAACAGTAGTGCGTGAAATTTTATTTTGAATAAAAAAGTGCGCCCTATATTAAAAAGAAGTGCATCACTTGCTAAGAATGCGCATAAATCTAATAATTCCATGGCCTAATTTACATAATAGAGTACAATTGGGGCAAATGTCGGTATTTAATTGGACGGAAACCATTTAAGGTGTGACAGAGCATGTACCATGATGATAATAACGCATATTTGTGGCACAGAATACTGTACATGGCCATTTTTGCCAATATATCTCTTTAGATCCAGAAACCGGAAGTGAGCGCCAATTCAACCCCAGTGACGTCCGATTTCTAACAATGCAAGAGATTTTTAAATAAGATATTCGTTTTCAGCATCAAAAAATTAATCAGAATCGCCGGGACTATGTAAAAGAACTAAAAAAGTGGTTTCGTCCTGCGAGGTCATATATATATATATATATACTTTCCTTTTTGGAGTCCTACAATTAATTATATTACTAGTAGAAGTTTGAATTAAACATTGAAAGTTGTATATTTATGCCATATACTTAAATAGTGATGTACTAATTTACAGAATACCGCAGCAGTTAGGTCTCCCGTGATATGCATGTAATATAATTTCTAAACATGCTTATTAGGAATAACATCCTCTTGTTTTCTTAATGATACGTAAAAGCCTTGCGTTCTAATATTACATCTTTGGGATTCCCAAAAACAAAATTTTTTTAGCCCATAAAATAAATCTCCTTTGACATACATCTTACTGATCCACTGCATTTATAATGTTGTATAAGGATTCAGATAGGTAGTTTTGATGATAATATTGATTAAATATTGGTGTACACGCTAAGAAATTGACATGTTGACGATACAAAAGTTATATATCTAAAAATGTGTACCCAAGAAAAACTTCCCATGAAGAAATCACCAAAGAAATAAAGGAGAATTATTACAAACGCAGATTTTTTTTTGAAATTATTTACTCAAGTTAAATGAATTCCTAATCCATTTCTTCGAAGGCCATTTTTCCAAGTCAATTTATTTTGTTGTTTTTTCATATTTGGACGAAGTGGTCGAGAAAATACGGTCAATGAAGAAATGGTTCAACAAAAATTGCCCAGGCAGGAATGACCCTATATAGAAAAGGAAAATTATGACCTATGGAAAAATGGTCCGAATAAGTATTTGCCCCGTCTAATAACAACAGCTGGGAAGCCATTGATCTATAATAACAAACATTTATATTTTAAGTCCTTATTTACTCAATTTCTATTACAAAGTATTTTACGATACTTAGTTGTATTCCACTCAAATACTTGCCGCCTACCAATGCAGTTTGGCAATTTCTTACATGATTCATAATTTTCTTTCCATTTTTCACATTTTAACACTTTTTCTTTTTTCTTACAGGATACCTATTCCTTATGAATTTCTGCATGCGAATCGTGAGAACGGACAAGAGGGGGCTCACCATTCTTCAAAGTACTTCGAGTTATTCTCTTTTTCATCCCATCTTTCTTTTGTTCTCATAGAACAAAGGATTTGTAAATGAGAGACCTGAGACTACTCCAATTGATATTCAGTTGATCAATACCGATAGTAGATTTTTTTGCCGATACCGCTGCATAATAAAACTATCGAATACCGCGACCAATTGTATGATTTAAGTAAGTTGTAGATTGAAAATTTGAATCTATGACGGGAAGCGACATTAGCATTCTGTGTCTGTAATATAGAAAAAATATATTGAATACTACCTAAATATATTGCTTCCTTCTTTCAACCTGTGACTCTACACCATCCACAAACTGTACTCTTGACGCCATCGTCGTTTGGTGAGAGATAATAAGAGACCTCTGAATAAGAACTACATTAAACAGCAATATTTTCTCCATCGCGTGCATCCAAAGTATGTTTGTTAGTTAGGGTGAAACCAAGTTGATTTTTGAAAGGGTGCGGTTCAAAATTGTTGCTGCATAGAATAATAAACGGATCGTAGTTGCAACTTAATCATAATGTTGGACTGCACCCTTAGATATTGACTTCCACCTCTGTCAATTAGAGCTTTACTTGGTGAATTCTGATCGCCCAATTATTCTTTTAACTTTCCAAATAATCTTCCGTTTAAAAAAATAATTTTGGTCCTAATAATAGTTTAATATAAAGAGGATAGCTAGTAGCTCTAATGGCCAATTTAAGACCTTTATTAAAAAAGATCTCAAGGAGAGTGTTGTTACAGACTCACAGATTCACTTTTTTAAATGGGATATTTCGAGTTTTAATAAATTTAAAACGATTATTAATACGATAAAAAAAAACAAAGCTTTATTTTCCTCGGTCATTTCTTCCCATTAAGATTTTAAAAGTGTCCAGAAGAAATGAACCAGGAAAGTACGACCTAGGAAAAAGTGACCCAAGAAAATATAAACCAGGAAGAAATGACCCAAGATATGGCAAAGGATTACTTTATATTTTTTCGTCATTTCTTTTCTTTCAACTGATCACAATTACTGTTGTGTCGGTCCTTATTTAGGACCGAGGACTGCAGTTCAGTCCTTTTTTGTCGCTCCTTAAAAAAGGAAAAAATGTTTCCTTATGACATCATAGACTACGTCATGTTGTAAACATCTATTATGCTAAGAAATGGAAAAATCCTTTATATGAGAAAAGTAACATGTTTAATGAGCTGATGACAAATATAACATTTTTTTACTTATGTTATTAATAAGTATTAAGTATCGATTATAATTACAACAATAAATCGTCAATACTTGGTGACAATACCTAAAAAGGTTGAAACGAAAGGGCTGTGATTGAATTATTTTTCAGGAAATTTTTTAGAGTAATGACCGACGATCGTATACTGATAATCCTATATTATGATAAAAAAATGTTTCCAAATTGTCAAATATAAATATTGGTAAACCCTTTTGTTGTTTTGAATTAACACCAAGTTATAATATAATATATACATGTAATGATGGCAGTTAGAACGTATTAAATAATACTCTCAATATTTTATGGAAGATTAAAGGGCTGACAAAGGACCGATCCCAAGGACTGACGGTCCTAAGACTGGACCGAACCGAATAAATTTGGACTGACACAACCCTAATCACAATCGACTAAATTTACCAACTATAAATAAAGAGTTATTCATCTGCCTGATGGGAATGTTTGAAAGTAGAATTTCACAAAGTTGTTTGCCTCCTTCGTCAATTACATTTAGAAAAAATGCTTCTGTACGTCAATGGGAACAGCTGAAAGCCATCTTTCCCACGAGTTCGTAAGGATTTTTTAAAGCTCTGCTTCCATGTACATTCTTGTGATGCTCAGGAAATGCTTCTCTGTTTTGAACGTAGTTCAACTTTGTCAATATATTTGAGGCCGAGAACTTTGAAACTAAAAAATAAATAATGCGTTCCATATTTTGAATTGTGTACAGAAGAAATGGACTAGGAAAATACGGCCTTAGAAGAAATGGCCTAGGAAAAAATGGAGTATGGACATCATTTTCCTTTTCTATCTTGGGTCATTTCTTCCTGTTCCATTTTTTTCCTAATATCGTTTTGGATCCTTTATTATATTAAAGCTTTTGAACTTATTCATCATTATTTTATTGGTACTAAAAAATAAGTCATACTATTTTTTCTATGGACACGTTTATATTTCAGAAAATGGCTTTAATTGTTAAAAATAAATTATAAAAATGAACCCTGTGCTTACTTTATTAGATGTTTTTAAATTTCCCCACCTCGACTTCGTTTATATGTAATTAAAATAAAATAAATGATATTAGGAGGAAATGGTCGAGGAAAATATGACCTAGGAATAAATGTCCAAAGAAAAAAAAGGACAGAGAAAAATTGTTCAGGTACAAATAAAATATTTTGCCATTATTTACTTTATTGATATGATAAAATATTTTTTTAAATTAATAGTTGTATTTTACTCAAAACTTGTCTATCCCTATATTTAGGCCATTTTTCCATGATTTTTCTTTTCTATATTGAGTCATTTTTTTGAGGACATTTCTTCCTAGGCTACATTTTCTACTGCCATTTCTTCTTGACACTAAAATACAATCCAAAGCAAATGATTATATAATATAATTATACATTATATGTAGTTAAAAAATTGACTCTGGGGTAGAGTGCAGACAATAAAAATACTAGAGCTGAGACTATCGATTGATATTCGGTAGATTTGTCTACCGATACCACATCATAAAAAACTACCGAATAATGCTACCGATTGCATCTTGATGGCATATGACCGAAAGATGAAAAAGTTCTTTCAAGCCCTGAAAAAAGTACATGTAACATTATAACATAGAACATGAAAAATCCTATATGGTACATGCTGGATGGGAAAAGTTTTTTCTTTTATGTTTATTCACAGCTCCAAAAAAATATACAATGTATAAAAGAAAAACGATGCTAATGCGTAAATTTTTACATAAATAAGCATTCTAGCTTAGATTTTTAGCAACGTAATGAAACAAACAAACAAGCAGATAAAAGTCATGAGATACACTCAACAATCAAATCTAAAACATACAGATAATTAACAAGTCATAAAAACAGTAATTTAAACGAAAATTAATCAATAACAGTTCTTGTAAAATATCAGTATTCTCTTGATTGTCTTCCTATGGCAGAGTGAGGATGAAGGATAAAATTTCACCTCCCTCGCCGCTAACGTCCATGTGGAATCCAAAAGTGAGGGAATCTTTAAGTCCAGAGCAGTATACCTTGCTGCAGCAGAGATCATGATGGATCTCAAATCAGAGGCTTTGATGGGAACATTATTGGTGATGCACCTCACGATGAGACCTTTAGCGTTTAGAAGGGAGTTATTAATTGCTTTCGACCTAGCTGACTTATCCCCTTTGCCGAGACCAAACAGTACCGTAGCTTTGCAATATCTGACCGCACATTTTTTTTCTAGGCCCCTGATATTGAGGGCTACAAATTTCTTTACTATGTTGACCGCCTGACAGTCAACAAAAGCATGCAAAGTTGTATTGAAAAAAGCCCACAATCTTTGCAAGGTTTTTATGTCTAAAGGGTGGCTTCATTCCTCCAAAGACAAAAACAAATTAAGCTTTCTGGTGGATTAGCTTATGGGAATAATAAATATATTTTACAAAGTACACAAAAAGTCCGATGTTTGAAAAACCTTAATTCTATGGGGGTTTTCATTTTTTTTTTGTTGAAACAACAACAACACACGGGTTTTATTATCATTGATTTTTTCACAAAACATATTTTGGATGGGACAGTGCTGAGGATAACGTCGTCACAAAGAAGAAGTTGCGCCTAATTCAAAGTAATTTATAAAATAGGCTTGTGAACGGAACGCAAGATTGAACGGCGTTCAGCTGAACGCACGTTCAATGAACGGAACGCTGAACGGAACGCAACTTTTTTTTGAACGCTGAACGTTGAACGCAAAAAAAAGAATTTTGCGTTCAGGGTTCAACTTTTCCAAACATTTCTTGGACTTTTTTCGGAAAAACGTCATCACTACGCAGTATTTTTTGGAAATTCTTTTCTAAAAAAAAAAACGTCATCACTACGCAGTACTTTTTTTGGAAATTCTTTTCTAAAAAAACGTCATCACTACGCAGTACTTTTTTTGGAAATTCTTTTTTAATATTTGAACACTGAACGCTAACGGAACGCTAATTTTTTTTGAACGCTGAACAAAAAAAGCTGAACGCTCACAAGCCTGATATATATATATATCAGCTTGTGAACGGAACGCAAAATTGAACGGCGTTCAGCTGAACGCACGTTCAATGAACGGAACGCTGAACGGAACGCAACTTTTTTTTGAACGCTGAACGTTGAACGCAAAAAAAATAGTTTTGCGTTCAGCGTTCAATTTTTCCAAACATTTCAATGTAGTTTTGATTAAGTATTTTTTTCTGGGATATAAACAAGGGGATGAAATATTATAAAGAAGAACTTATAAACTTCTCTCCCAAGGACTCTCTATAGAATAGTAAAGCACTTTTTTTTTAATTTTACCCCAAGTGACAAAAATTTACACACAATTGAATGAACTTTTTATTCATTCATTCTTATTACAAAATAAACAACTTATTTAGTATTTAGGTATGAAACTATTGTTGAAATAAGTTGAGATTAAATCTGACTACGGGATATTCATCTGAGCTGTGGACTCGGAATCATGGATTTGCTCATTTTGATTCGTGGACTCGATAACTTAAATATTAGGACTCGGATAGGAGGGCTCGAGAGTTAAAATCTTAGGAATCGGATACGAGGACAGTATTAATTTCGTCAGCTTTTTTCATTTCGTCATGGAGAATAAATGACAGTCTACGAGCAAACAAAAATACATATTTACAAGGTTAGTCCCTGTACGCTTCCTAGTAATTAGCATAGTTTGGTAAACATTTTATACTCGCACTTCACAATTGTATATGGCTGTTTGATGACTATAGATGATAATGTATTATTTTGGCTTCTCCTGGATATAGCAGATATATAGATTTTTAAGGCGCCATGATGGTCGCAAATGTCTCAACCAAAGTACTCTGAGGAATGTAAGATCAATTCTTTGTACATTCCCATAGGCCAAGCGACCTAGAAACTTGTTGTTGTTGCTTTAAAAAAAGATAATTTGACGCCATTGATCAGACAAAAAATTATCCTTACAACAGTTGCAGTTAATATTTTGCGTTTTGTTTTGTTCCTTGCATAAATTTAATGTTATAGTTGATATTGAGATTAAGTTATTTCTAATGACGAAGACGATATTAACTTCAATTTATTGTAGTAAATGGTTGATTCGTGGGTATATAATATTAAATATGTTTTATATTGCAAAGATGTTAAAAAATACATCTCTCTAAAATAAGATGCATTCATATAATGTTGTTTTACAATATTAATTATATTATATAGCTTTGATCTCGTATTTGTCTTGATTTATTACATCTTAAATATGATTATAATTTAAAATGTAATGTATCCATTACGGAAGAAAGTAGGGATCCAGTTACTCATACATCGAAGGTTTAAAATACTATTTTGCAGATTATTAATATCGAACTCGGACTCCGTTATTCGAAAATAAGCGAGTCTGGTCATTGCGACACTTTTTCAAATATATTTGATCTGAAGTTGTTTTTAATAAGATTGAAAATAGTTAAGTTTCTTTCATGCTGACTGGCGTGTTAGTCTTTATATATGAAAAACTATTAATATAATGATTATTTGTTACGGGTCAGGAAAAAATATATACAAGTTGGGGTTTGATCAGGGGTTCCCAACATTTTTTCTTTGGCGACCCCCCTATAGAAAAATCTCCAGTCTGGCGACCCACTTATGTAGTGAATATAGACGTTCTGCGGACCCCAGGTTGGGAACCCCTGGGTTAGATCCAGTCAACAAATTTATATCATTTGAAAGTCGGTTCGGGCTCATTTTATTATAAAACCCCTAAATAGTACTTCCATTTTTCAAAATTACACATTGTTATTTTTTAAATATTTGAACGCTGAACGCTAACGGAACGCTGAACGCAAAACATTGAACGGAACGCTATTATTTTTTGAACGCTGAACGCAAAAAAAGCTGAACGCTCACAAGCCTGATAAATATAATACCCCTTTCCAACCCATTTCTGCTGTCACTGAAAGGTTATTTAGCACCGCTGCTGGCCAAAGCGGTATTCCTTGACTGCCAACAATTTTGAGCAGTTTGTGATGTTAAAGGGCAATAGCAGGGAATCCGTCCTCAAGAGGACTTCAAGGAGAGAGTCGTTTCAGAATTGGAGCAGGTGGTTCACTTTTTGTGAGATTTTTATTAGTAATTTGGAAAAAGAAGGAGTGTCATTTAAATAATATAATTCAACTGACATGTATATCAAACGGTGTCAAGAAGAAATGGATCAGAAAAATACGGCCTATGAAGAAGTGGCCCAAGAAGAAATGAACCAAGATAGAAAAGGAATATGTAAAAAAAACCTGCTTCTTAGGTCGAGAAGTCAGCTTTAAAAAAAACAGCGCCTTACAGTTGAGAATTAAGAGTCTTCAGCGACCTGTTCCTTTTCTCAAGGTCGAAAAGAACCTTTCTAAGCATTCAAATATTCATATAATCCATAGTATATAAACTTTAAGCCTTCATTTTTTAAAAGTTATAAAAGCTGTGAAAAATATGGAATTAATTTTAGAAAAAATAATACTCTCAACAAATTGGTTTATTATAAAGTAAATGATGATTGATTTTTTTCACTTAAAGAATAAAAGATCAGTATTACAAAACCAATGGAAAGTCCATAGGTGGTCATTTTACTTTCTGGAATTGAAGATTTATAATTTTTTCTTAATAAATGCCCAGTTTGGATATCAATGCATCTATTATATCAAAGTATCTTTAAAAAATGAGAAAATATCATAATGACTTAAATACTTTAATTTGTAATATTTATAAGCCATGTTCAATGCTCACAACCTTAATGGAAAGAAATATATGATCATAACAAACGAACACAGTCATTATTAGTGATGGGTCACGAGTTAAACTCGTTTTTAATACTCGAGTTTTATTTAGTAAGTAAAATAAGACCTCAAATACTCGACTCGTGCATGAAATCGACGAGTTTTTTACTCGTTACTCGGGGGAAAACTCGCTACTCGGAGAAAAACTCGTTACTCGAAAAAACTCGTTATCACGTGGAAACTTCTTACGCAACGAAAAACTCGTCCCTTCAAATAATACGTCTGGACCAATCAAGAGCCTCAAAAGTAATTGACTTCTAATAAAAATTAGTAATGAGACGGTCTTATTAAGGTTATTTATGGACTGAGTATTGTTTTTTATACATTGTATTGTTTCTTTACAAATCATACTAGCTTCATAAAAATAAATATACACAATATATCATCTTTAATTCCAAAACAACTTTTATAGTACTTACTCTTCTTGTCTTCATCAAACTATGTACCATGTGACAACGGAAATCAGCTCAGAGAAAAAAGTAACATCCTCCAAAATAATTCCCCTTCCCAAAACTTTATTAAGCAAGTACAATAATTTTCTGAGGTTAGTCGATTTCCTGCCAACTCTGTTGTCGGGATACTCATCCATGACTTGTATTTGGATATAACAGGTCGGCTGATAAGTCCCGAGACTAACTAAGAAGAAAACATTTTCTTGACAAATTCGATTTTATTATTCAACATAGTTGCCTTCGAGGGTGATACAGCGATTATAGCGATCTTTCAATTTTTCGATTCCACTTTTATAGTAACCTTTCGTTTTATCCGAAAAATAGGCTTCTGTCTCGGCGATTACTCCATCATTGTCCTTAAATTTCTTGCCAGCGAGCATTCTCTTCAGGTCTGCAAAAAGGAAATAGTCGCTGGGGGCCAGATCTGGAGAGTACGGTGGATGGGGAAGCAATTCGTAGCCCAAATTATTTAATTTAGCCATTGTTTTCATTGATTTGTGACGCGGTGCATTATCTTGATGAAACAACACTTTTTTCTTCTTCTATTGGGGCCGTTTTTCAACAATTTCATCATTCAAACGCTCCAACAAGGCTATATAATAATCGCTGTGGATTGTTTTCCCCTTTTCAAGATAGTCAATAAATATTATACCGTGTGCATCCCAAAATACAGACGCCATAACCTTCCCAGCTGACTGTTGCGTTTTTCCTCGCTTTGGATTCGGTTCATCATATGCAGTCCACTCAGCTGACTGTCGATTGGACTCGGGAGTGAAGTGATGGAGCCATGTTTCATCCATTGTCATATATATCGACACAAAAATTCGGATTGATTACGATTGAACAGCTTCAAACACTGCTCAGAATCATCAATTCGTTGTTGTTTTTGGTCGCTTGTGAGCTCTCGCGGCACCCACTTTGCACAGAGCTTTCGCATGTCCAAATATTCATGCACGATATGTCCAACGCGCTCTTTCGATATCTTCAGAGTCTCAGCTATCTGGATCAACTTCACTTTACGGTCATTTAAATCATTTTGTGGATTATTTTTATGTTTTCTGGTGTAACCACCTCTTTTGGGCGTCCACTGAGTATATCATCATTCGTGCTCACACGACCACGTTTGAATTCAGCAAACCATCGACATATGGTTGCTTTCGATGGAGTCCGGATAACATTCTTCAAGCCAAGTTTTAGTTTCGACGGTATTTTTCCCATCAAAAATAATGTTTTTATTAACACACGAAATTCGTCTTTTTCCATTTTTTCACAATAACAAAAGTAGCTTCACTTTAAAACGCAATATCTCACAAACTAGTTGTCAGACAGCTGTTATATTTATGCATGTATGTTTTGAAGGTTGGTACTAGCTGACAGTCATATGAAAACAAATCCACTGGCGCCATCTATGTGTTAGTCTCGGGACTTATCAGCCGACCTTGTAGACAAGCAATTTTCTGAAATAGAAACTTCAGAAGAATTGTGTGAGGCCACACTTCTTGATCCACGTTTTAAGGATTACTCAAAAAGCTTTCGCAATTTGAAACCAGCAGAACATTTCAAAATGAAAATTATTGAGGAGTGCCAAAGGATTATCAATATTCCTTTAAATCATCCTTTCCCAAATTATGATATGCGTACCCCTAGGGTACGCAACGTGATTATAAGGGTTAGTTAGTTAATTATTTATTGCTGTTTTGTCATGGTACATACAAACATTACAAATATACATTTATATAAGCAAATACATATATACTGATTGTAAAAGTTTGGGAAGCACTGCATTAAATGAAAACGACCAATCAATGACTACAAATAATTCTCTCAAACAGCCTCAATCTAGTGTTTGGAGATTTTTTTTTTCAATTCACTATTCTAAATCAAGAGAATTTTGTTCAAAATGTTCAAAGAGAATGGAACAAGTATTTAAACGAACCAAAAGTTAGACTTAATCACTCTTTCATGCGTGGTTTTTAAATATTTGATTGTACAAGGAACATCATATATTTTCTACGATGTGGAAAATTCTAACAAATCGTCGTTATAGATAGCTCACAGATGTTCATGCTTAACAATTGTTCAAATTAAACGCCAATTTACATTAGTCATTCTAGATTTGCTAGAAAATTATAAAACAATTTTTATTTCAAAAAAGTTGTACGTTTGTATAAGCTATAAGTTGTATTCATTCTATTTATATATCTGTAAAATATCGCAATTAAAAATATATCGTTGTTTTACCTTATTATACCTTTGTTCGTATTATTATCGTTTATTTTGTAACATCTCAGGGATCAAAATATTTGCTGGTTGTCACGTACAGTCTTTTGTAAATCAAAAAAAATATCTTTGAGATTATTTGTTTTTAAAGACTAAATGTTGATTTAGACTTTGTGCTCAGAATGATGAGTTACGATCAACTGTTAGTGAACTGAAATAAAACAACAGGAAGCTCGATGATAAAAAATTGCAAAAATTAATGCATCTGAGAAAAATATAATCAAACTTCCAAGACCTGAAGAACTAGATTTGGACTGTGAACTCGAAGAAGTGGAGGTGGAAATTTGAAGAATACATGGTTTCAATGAAAGCGAGCCCCCAACCCATGAAACAGCAGGTTACTGTCTTATGGAGCTTATTTTCCAACAGTATGGCGAGAGATGTTCGTTTCAATTTACTTATGCCGAGAGATGGATCAAAATCTGTCGAAGAGATTCTCAACTCTATTACGGCAAAGTTGAGAGATAAACGGTCCATCATCGTAGATAGGTTAGGTTCGAAAATCTAAATCAACTCCTAGAAGAATCGTTCGATAACTTGATAACTTCTCTTAAGGAACTGGCTGAACGAGCCGAATTATGCAAAGGTTGTTTGTCGGATCGGATAGTTTCCAGAATAGTGGCTGGATTGAGAAGTGAAGATGCAAGGCGAGGTATATTTGAACAAAATGACCAATTTGGTAGATATCAAGAGTCCAGAAAGATGTTCCGTGTAAAAAGGAGTTTGGTTGTTCAGTCTCAAGAGAGAAAAAGACCCAGACCCCGCCCATGCATGGGGACGTTGTGGTTTTGGTAAACATAGTTTTCAATATGTCCTGCTACTAAAAAGAAGTGCAATATCTGTGGCAAAGTTGGCCATTTCAGTCGCACGTGTAGGAGCAGGAATCGTAGCATATCTCCTTCTAAAACAAAAAAGATTAATTCTTGTAGAGTATTGTCTATTGGTTTAAAAAAGCATAAGGCTCCTCATGTTGAGATGAATGTTTGCATTAATTTGCCGAATCGTACAATATTGCAGGGATTCCAAACAATTCCAGACACCGGATACTTTATTTGCGGTGAGGATGTCGTCAAAAGTCTTGGAGTAGAGAACATGATAAAAGATGATTATATGACCACTATAACAAGCGCAGATGATAGTCGAATCCGGTGTGTTGAGAAAATTGAAGCCAATTTCGGTTTGAGTGGTAAATGGATAGAAGATAGCATGTTTGTGTGTCCGGAAGCTTCAGGAATATTGATGCCTTGGTATGCGGCTAAAGAGTTTGGTCTTCTTTCGGAGAACTACCCATTACCTGGGAGACATATGAAGATAGCATCCAACTGTATAGGTGTCAAGAAAATATTCGAAGAGTTTGCGGATGTTTTTGACGAAGGAGAAAGGCTGAAGCCTATTAAGAGTGACCCAATCAAAATACATCTTAAAGAAGACGCTGAACCATTCTGTTTGAGGGCAGCCAGACCCATAGCTTACGCGCTGAGAGATGATGTTAAGAAGGAAATAGATTCTCTTGAAAATGGGGGAATCATCGAAAGGGTCACAAAGCCAACAGAATGGGTACATCCAATTATCGTCGTTGAGAAGAAAAGTGGAGGAATTAGTTTGTGCGTCGACCTGAGGAAACTAAATGAATTCGTTAAAAGACCACTCTATCCTATGAAGACACCTCAACAAGCAGTGAATGGCATTTCCCCGGATTCTCCATTTTTACTGTAGCAGACGCTAGAAAGGGTTATTTTCAATTATATTTGATGAGAGTAGTCGTCCATTAACTTGTTTTGTAACGCCTTGGGACAGGTATCAATTCATAAGATGTCCAATGGGATTAATTGTGCCCAAGACATTTATGATAGACTTGGAGACGAAGCTTTTGAAGGTCTAAATAATGTAGAAAAGCTCAGAGATGATATAATTGTGTATAGCCAGAATATGGATGATCATATCTAACAGGTGAAGGAGATACTTGAGAAATGTCGAGATGCTGCCATAACATTAAGTAAATCTAAGTTTCAGCTTGCCAAGGAAAAGGTCAATTATGTCGGATTTACCGTTTCCAAAGATGGCGTGGCAGCCGACGAGAAGAAAATTAAGGCCATTCAAGAATTTCCTACTCCAACAAACATCACCGAATTAAGAAGATTTATTGGGATGGCTAACCAATTGGGAGGATTTGTTAAGGAACTGGGAGGTACTTCCTTGCCGTTACGAGGTCTCCTAAAGAAACATGGCCAGTTCATCTGGAATTCCGACCATCAAGATGCTTTTCTTGCAATAAAAGAAATCATACAATCACCTTCTGTTTTGTCGCCCTATCATCTCAAAAAAGAAACTCGACTTTTAACCGATGCATCGAGGAAGTACGGGTTAAGTTTTATCCTCCAGCAGAAACACAATGATGATTGGAAACTTGTTAGAGCAATGAGACTGAGCATAGATATGCGATGGTAGTGTTGTATGGGCAATGAAAAAATATGAAAAATCATCTCTTAGGGATAGAATTCACCGTTCATGTAGATCATCGACCTCTTGCAAATATTCTCAACTCTCAAACGCTCGACGTTATCGAAAACCGTCAGATTCTGAGATTAAAGGAAAAAACTACACCATTCATATTTAAAACTGTTTGGGAGAAAGGAAACACGTAGCACCTGATGCTCTATCACGAGCTCCTATAGAAACTCCAACCAACGAAGATATGGCAGACGGAGATGAAATGATAACTGTGGCAAGAAGAATTATTAAAAGTTCACTATGCAGTATCATAAAATTCGAGACGGAGGCAAATTACGAGCTGAGGAATATAGCAGAAGAAACGGAAAAGGACAAAGATCTACAGGAAGTCAAATGCCGTTTAAAAGAAGGCAAATGTTTACCCTCCGAATATAGATACTTGCAAGCTGATGGTTACGTTCAGGACGGTATCGTGATATACGGTAAACGAATTGTTATTCCTAGATCGTTGAGGAATTTGTTTTAGATAACTTACACAGTAGTCATCAAGGAATTGTAAGAACAAAGCAAAGAGCCCGGCAGACTGTTTATTGGTCAAAATTAATAAAGATATGGAGAATATTGTAAATTCTTGCGAAACATGTCAAAGTTTACTTCCATCACAAGCTAAACAGGAGTTATGGAGCGAAAATAGGCCCATAAACCGCTCGTTCGAAGAGGTTTCGTTGGACGTTTTATTTGATTATGGTAGATAGATATTCTGGTTTTCCATTTGTATTTAGTTTTAGTGCATGTCCGTCAACTAACAATATATTAAAGGCTGTCCTTCCAACGTTTTCTACTTTTGGGATACCGACCAGATGTCGAACTGATGTTGGACCTCAGTTTAAATCCCGTTTATGGAAACAAACATTAAAACGTGGGGTCAGAGGCAGTACTAACATGTCCTTACCACCCAGAAAGTAATGGACATGCGGAAGCTTGCGTAAAAGCAATAAAAACGCCCGTGAAAGCCATATTGGAATGGAGGAATATACCAAAAGACCATGGGAAAAGTCTGGCTGAACTAATGTTCAACCCCCAAATCCGCTCTACGATTCCAAACTTCCCATTAATCTCTAAACCCCTCAAACATCGGAAGATTTGGAGTGGGAAAAGATAAGAGACAGGCAGAGAGACGAAAGAGACGCCCACTTCAACAGGTCAACAAGACCCCTCAAAGAAATTGAGGAGGGCACATCGGTAGTGGTCCAAAACCGGACATCCATGTTGTGGGACCTCAGAGCAAAAGTTGTTGGCAGAGTAAACCCAAGGACCTACAAGCTTCTTCTTGAAAATGGAAAAATTATTCTCAGAAATCGTAGATTCATAAAACCATTCAGAGTAGTTAGGTTCGAGTAACTTTGGGATTTTGACGAAAATTGCCATGCAAGTATCGTAAAAAAGGGCATGTGATGTATCAACCGGCTCAGATTAAAAGGTCTCTCTCTCCTCCCTTATTATTATTCTTATATGTAAATGTATGTACTTGTATTATAAACTTTCATGTACATATATACAGTTGTGAAATAGACTTCATATTAAACACATCACACCTTTCTTATCATCAAGATACCTTCAAACCTTCAAATTATTCAATTTTACAAGAAGAATCTACGTCATGGACAATATTGATCACGGTGTTCTTTTTTTGTTATAATATCGTTTGTTTTTAATGGCCATTATCTTATTTTATGGGTTTTTAATATTATGATTCATATTTTAAACCTTTATGAATATTATGCCCATTTTTAAGCTGAGTTTTGTATTTTGTTTGTATATGTTGGCCTTTTATTAGAAAATGTATTTAAACTATAATGTCTAATGTTATTGCAAAACTTAATATTTTCTATCATGTTATGTAGTTTCATTTTTATGTAACTAAGTGAAGCATTGTTGCAAAAATGACCCAAATACATGAGGAGGCAAGTATTCAAGTGGAATACACCTAAGTACTGTACAGACACGAATCTCTAATTACAAAAAAAATCATTTATTGGCATTACGAAAGCAATTTGGATGAACGATAGTGTTTGCACAAAACTTAGGTGTTTTGCACTCAAAAACTTGCCTTCTCATGTGTTTGGACCTTTTCTGTACGTCATCAACTTCCTTTTCTATTATGGATCATATCTTCCTGGTCCACTGGCCATTTCTTCCCAGACTGTTTGTTCCTTGACCATTTTTTCCTAACGTCACTCCACTCAAATACTTGTTTAAACATGTATTTCGACCATCATTCCCTTTTCCATCTTGGATCATTTTTTATTGGGCTATTTTTTCCTAGGCCGTATTTTCCTGGTACATTTCTTCTGGAAAAAGTTTAATTTAACTAAGACAAAGTTTAAAAAAAAACATGCACTCTTTAGATAAGTGAGAACCAGAAGTTATAATTAAAACAATTATTGCACAATATAAATTTTAAAACATTCAAATGACCCTCGTAGACGTTTTTAATTTAAAACTGATTTATTGTTTTCAAACTAATGGTATTATATTATTGGTTATCCAGTTATCCGAAAAAGCCTATGGAACATGTTAAACTTTACCCTTTAAATTAATCCCAAAAATTGTAATGAAAACGATTAGGAAGTGAATAAAAATATCCTTTAATTACATGGCTTAAATAAAAAATACATTAAAACAAATACTTACTCTTAAAGTATGTTATATTTACTTATATCTACGGACAGGAAAGATGTTCTCAATAAATATTCAATGACTCACACTAGTTCAATATCTGCCTCTGTCAAAAAAATTATATGTTTTAATACGAATTCAGGCAACAAATCAGAAGATATATTATGACTGTCATCCTTCAACGTAATAATAATTTTGTAAATACATTGACTAAGAAGTTGCATTTAGTTGACGTCATACAAAACTGTATCACTATTCTCTTACAAGTGTTTAGGTTCTAAGTTGTAGTATACTTTTAATTTGTACGGGGAGAATTAATGTGTTATGCATTGCGTTATTATTAGCTGTTGTCATAGTTTTATTGGAGCTTACCTTAATTTAATCCATACTTATTTTGAAGCGTTTCCATTTGTTGATGTAACAACCTTGATGTAACGATCTACAGATGTATGTTTAGAATATTTTTTCTATAAGTTCATAGATCAATTTTATAACATTTTTTTATCTATTAAGACTTTATTAAATTTAGCGTAAACATATAAGTTCAATATATAAATAAACATTATAGTTTAAAATCTATACACTAAATAAGTCAATACAAAACATTAAACGCTCACATAAAAGTACAATAACTTCATAAAACAAAGTTGAAATTCATAGGATAATAAAATAACATTTACGTGATTTGGAATAAATAGGTGTCATTTAATTTAAACTAGACTATTTTTGTAAAATCGTATTAAAAACTCAGATGATGAAAGGTCCTCTCGGAACAGGAGGGGAAGTAACGAACGATGTCACTCGCAAATCTCCAGCTTGAATCCTCTGGAATCTTGATGGAGAGCGCCATGTATCGAGCTGCTGCTGATATGGCAATGGATTTTAGGTCTCCCTCTTGAATAGCTTCTCCCGAAGATAACCGTTCTGCGATGTAGCTTTTGCAACTCGAAAGCGCAAATTTAATTGCTTTTGTTTTCGGAGATGCTGTCCGCAGATTAGAATTTAATCCTAAGAGAATTATGGGAGCGATCAGTTTTCCAGTTATTCCAGGAACATTTAGAAGAACAAAGTTTCTTAAGATACGTAGAATAGGACAATGGGAGAAGGCATGGATGATTGAATCAAATAATCTTCCACAATCCTAGCACGGAGCATCAAAGAACACACATCTGGTTAAAAACATTAACTCTTGCCAAAATGTATTGAAATCGCCTCAATGTTTTGATTCCCTCGTCTTTCTTTAGCACTTCTCAATCACTGGCCTAACTAATCTAACTGGATACTCAACAAAAAAAGAAAATCCTGGCTTCCTAAAAGGCTATTTGAATACATACAAGGAGTTAAGTGAGCTACCCCAACAGGAGACATAATTAAGAAATGTGTGAAATAGAGGAAATGAAGTCCTGCAATAAATGTCCACTGATGACGTCACCTTATGTTATGTTTAAAAAATAGTCCCTTAAAATGACGTCACTGGGTATTAGTTTATCATTTTACCCTTTATCAACTCCATGCGGCTATTTAGGTCATAGAAATATACAGAAAGCTTATTCCCTTCAATAGTAGAGAAACATCGTTCAGCTGTCGCCATTGCCCAATATAAACAAAGTAATTTACATTACGTCATCGTAAGCTGATCATAGAGATAGAAATATTTGTTTAGATATTAGGCCCAAAAACGTATTCCTCTGAAGAATCCAATAAGCCCTCTATGTCCTTATATCTCTATGATTTAGATCCACTCGTTCTTTCTATGCTCTTGAATAAATACAATGTACATTATCTGTTTTTATGTCCATCCTCATGTCGAAATAGTTTTTATATATTTTTCTTGATTCCTTGAATAGATTACACAGTTGCTTTGATATAATACCGGATCTTTATAGAGAGGATTTCTTTGCAAGAGATTTACAAGCACGCAATTCTAAGCAAGAGTCTCATATAGGCTTACATGCGTATATCGAAAAAGCTACTCTTTCTCTATTCTCATCTTTCTCTCTCTCAGGTGGTGTACATACATGGCATGTACAATCAAAAAAGTAAATCTAGGCTTGTTTTTTCCTCTCGTTCAAAGCATGTAACCCCCTCAACAGGTTTCCTAAAAATAAACGGGGGAAATCCAATTTTCTCTTTACAAGTCAAATATATTGTATGTGAATGGTGATTTGATACTTTTTAGGGAGATTTTTTTGTCAAGAAATGATTGCAGCAAAGTTTTTATGTTAAAACATATGCCAAAGTGTTAAAATCATTCTAATCTAAAATTATTACTTAAGAGAAGAACAACAAATATTATAATATACATAAAAAATAATCAAAGAATAATAAGAGCGACAAAAAGGTAAATTAAGTTTTAAATGCGGCTCTCTAATATTTACTTAAAACATTTGGATACTTCCTATGTATGACAATCATTTCTTTATCCCATTTGAGCCCAGAGCTATTTTTATATTTAAATATAACATTTTAATAAAATTTATAAAGAAATTAGTAATGATTTAAATAAACAAAGATAATAATAATCAATTGAAGTAGAAAATAAGAATAAGAAATGATACACCACAAAACCTGTTAGTATTTTTTAACTCTAAGGGAGTGCGATAGCCGTGAGGGCTAAGCGTGTTCAACTCTCAATGTTGGGGGCGCAGGTTCGAATCCCCATTGGGGATGGTCATTTTTGGTCTACCTCATTGATAAGATCTTAGGTTCGATCGACAATTTTAATGCTATAATGTTTATTTAGTTCCTGTCGGATGCAATTATTTGGAAATATAATTTTTTAATACTATGTACAATATTATTGGACACCATTGAAATGATGTAAATCTAAATAAAATAAATATTTTTTTAAAACTTTTTATAATAATAAATGCATTTTATTCTTCAGACCAATAAGTCCTATCATTTGTTCTTATTTTTTTTTCAAAATCAATGGAGAGGGTCTTACTCCTCTAAAATTTAGCATTGATCGGCGTTGTAGAATAATTTTTGAAAGCCTCTTGGTAATCAAAGAGATGAGATGCATTTTTTTAAATTGTAGAATGACTAGAGCGTTATATATATATATATATATATATATATATATATATATATATATATATATATATATATAATAAAGATCATATAATATATTAATCGCGCAAAAAATTGATCAAACTTTTTAAAAATTAAGCTGTGATTTTTCTTAAAACTATTGATCAAAAAGCTTATAAATCAAAGTTAGAAATTGGTATGCAACTGAAGGAAAATGCAATGTGAATCAACACAAAAATTGCAAGCAATTTCCTGTAATTTATTAAACTATCAGGAAATAACTCCCCCCCCCCCCCCCCATATTTTTCAAAGAGAATATATTTGTTGAATTATTTAAAGACAAAACCTCTGCTTATAAATATTTGAGCATTTGTTTTCGAGTTCTGTGTGTGTATAGTGTCCTCAGCATATTATATATTATATATAACTTTTTATTTAAATCTAGAATTATATGTAACCGAATATCGTTTGATCATTTATGCTAAGAAATAAAGAAGAGTGTCCCTTAATCCATTATGAAAGGATACTTATTTTAATATAGGAAACTCTTAATTATAATGGTGATTTTTGTATCACACACACCAAACTCAATGAGAGTAATTTAGTTTTTAGAAGGACGTATTTACACGTAAAAGGCTTTTACTTTTACGATAAATTGTAATTTGACAATTTTTCTTTAACATTTTTTGGTGATCCGACATTTTTTATTAAGTATATGTGTATAGAATAATTTTAAAGACAACAAAATTGATCAAACCTCTACTAATAAATATTTCTTCACAAAAATTATTTAAGTATACTCAATGAAGTTTATGATGTTTTAAATTTCAGGCATGAAATTTTGCATATTAGTTCGATACTGTAATCTATACTATCAAAATAACAATCCTATTCGTTCGATCGTTTTCCTGACTCCCCCAAACAATTCAATAGATGTTGACAAAATTTTCAGTGAATAATTTTAATGCCTAATTGTAATTAACAAAAAGTTTGCTTTACACATCTTTATTTTATACGACTTTTTTCGTACGATATGGTGATACTGATGTGTTAAATGTTGAAAAAAAATTATGTGAATAATTTTGGCTTTCTAAGAAATATTTTTAGTTGTTCCCGGAAAAAAATTAAAAAATCATATATATGTTTGTTCCGTCCTCTGCATGTTCAAAACATTTAGTCATATATTGATCAACTTTTCTTGGATAAGTTTGAATTGCCAAGGAAATATTAGGTCATATTGGACATTCCCGGGTAACGCCTCGTAGCATCCGCTAGTATTTAACTTTTTATAAAATATTTGTTAAAAGATTAAAAATATAATTAAAAAACATCTCAAATATTTCGATTCCGGCAAAAATAAAATGAAAGCTCTAAAAATAAAAAGTAACATTATTAGCACATATCATTCTGGCTGCTGATTAAATATTCAAATTTCGTCTCATTTCTTCTCGTGACGCAAAGTAATCAAATTTGAACTCCCTCAACGACTCCTGCAGGTCAATTCATAGCTTAGAAAAGAATGTAAAAAATATTTTCAGGATATACACCATCTTACCTTATCCTTGGTTGCATTTTTAAGACGTGATTATGACATCAATTTTGTATCTGTGAGCTCTGCTTTTTTTGACATCACAGAACCAGTTGAATGCCAGTTTTTCATTGAATTTTCTGAAGTAAGTTTCTGAGTTTCTATGCCAGAGTTAAAATATACATTTATTATTAAATATATACTTGTCCAAAGTAAAACGAGTATATGATTACTTATTCCATTCTTTTTGTTATGGCTATGACGTAAAAGAAGTTGAGCTTTATATTTGCCATAATCTGTATATATATATATATATATATATATATATATATATATATATATATATATATATATAGACAGAACAATAAATTATTGGTTATATGTATTTATGCATTTTTTGAAATAGGACTAATTAATTTGAAATGTCAAAAAATATTTGGGGGTTCGAACCTGTGACTCTTCCTACTGCTCAGGATCATATAAATACATGAAATAAACTATATTAGTAAAAACAGTCCATCCATTTGCTGGCATACGCGTATTTACAAGTAAATTATATAATCTTATTTTGACAAAAAGCTAGATTGAGCCTGTTGTTACATGAGCTAGATTTATGATAAATAATAGATTGATACAGAGTGTCAGTACAACATATTGATTCTTTATTGCTTAAAGCATTTGTATAAGAACTTTGATTAAAAGGCTTTCTATTGCTAAATAAAGTCATAAACATTGAATCAATATAAATTTTCTTCTGTCTTTTAGGCCTAATTTAATTTTATTGACAAGATTCTGGATTATGTAAGGAACACAATCCATGAGATTGGACTCAATAATATTCAACATATATTGTAATTATATGTTTCCTTAGCTTGTTTCCGTCCATTAACTTTCTCTCTTAATAAAATACTTTTGCTTATATTTTATTACTTTTTAAGGCGAGCTTCTGATGTATTGCTCCAACTATTTTTCCTTTTTAAGATATACAATTTTAATAGATAGATTCCATCTCTGACAAAAAATATGAACCTCAAATGTTTATTTCAGAGTAAAATCTATATTTCCTTAGGGATTTATGTATTTATAAAGTGAAATAACACAAAATCAAATAATATAAAATCATTTAAAAGCTTTGTATAGGGAAAGCTGCCAAGAGGTTGATTATTTAATTGGTAAATTCGATAAGTTGTAGAATTGTTATGCTTATTAACAATAATTAAATAATTACTTTCTGCTTTTAAAAATAGACTCTTTTTAATGGATAATTTTGTCTGCTTTGCAATAAAACATAACTTTATATTAGAAAATGTCGTTCGAATGGCCTAAAAATTATTCATTCGCTCGCCGTTCTTTTTTGCGTCAAAAAAGAAACAAAAAATCCTTTAAAAAAAACGTCGTATATTTTTTTCAGAATGATGAACGACAAACGAACGATGAACGATTCAATTTTGGTGGACGACAAACGAACAACAATTTTTCGCGAACGTCAACAAGTCTGTTAAATGTGCACTTACAGGATTAAATTTTAATTATTATTATTAATTTCTTTGTCAATCTAGCGATTATTTTTCTTTAAAATAAGTCTCAAAAAAGTTATATGTAATATTATATGTGTACATCACAAACCAATCAAAGAAATAAATACATATCATCAAGCTAAAATGCAGTACAAAATATGAAATCTATCATTTTAAAATGGTTTTTTTGAAATAAATACTTTATGAAATCATTTGAAAGTCTTAAAATGAGACTTTACAATTGATAGAACATATATAACATCAATGACCAATGCAGTTCCTTTTAGATTCAATATATATATTGGTCCTTGTGATTGCAGTGTTAAATATATTCTCTTCTTGTCCATAGTCAGAAGCAACAAAATCCGGTAACACCTATTTTTTATGCTTATTCTGTAGCTATTAAATATAAATGCAAGTTTTCATACGTGAAAATAAAATGCTTGTTGTTTTAATTTTTGGATTATATGTCTGATTGATGAGTTTATTAAGTGCAAAAAAAGTTATGCTCATACATGCAACCTATCTGATTATTTCAGCTTTACTGATTGATTACTTTGTAGTAATATATGTACAGTGTGTACAAGCAAATCGTGGACATCACTATGCTCCACAAACATTCTGCCTGAACCATAAGGAGTACCCTCAACAATCTATGCATGGATAAAAAGAATATAAAATTATCTTTCAAGTCATGACACTTTGATCACTGATCTTCTTGGGATACTCTTTAATGGACCTGATGAAGTTGAGGATAAATTTCAGTTAAAAAAATTAAATTGATTGTCATCGCAATGTTGTTAGGAATATGTAAATGGTTAATAGAGGAAAATTGTAGCCTCTACCTATGACTGCTTATTGCCCCTAAAAGTTAAATAAATCCTACATGTACAACTGCATAAGAAACAAAAGCTCCAAAAACTATTGCAAAATGCATAACCATAAAAAGGGAAGTTTCGTGATTTAAATTGATTTACTCCCTGATTTTCTGCTGGAACCTTCTAGTGTAAACAAAAACACACAAGTTTAGTATAAAAAAGTTTTTTCCAAGTTGTATATTGCAAAAGTAATGGAGGTTCAAAGAGAAAATATTGTAGCCCTTTTTCAATTGGCCGAGTGTCAAGTAGATTTGATTTTTGACAAACTAAATAACTATTTCCGAGTCGTCCTTTGAGTCGACCAGGAAAGGGGCTTCAAACCTCTGACGAGAGGTTTATCGAACCACGAGTTAAAACATCATGATTTATTCTTGCAATATATATATATATAATTTTGTAAATATAACATAATATATATAAAGATGACCAGATCACATAAAAATACGTTATTGTAGTCACAAGCTGCGATTTAAGGTATTAGATATGGAGTGTGCCAGCCCCATGGAGCTATATATCAATAATTACTGTGATCGCCATTGAACAAACATTTGAAATAATAAGAAACACATTTAAAATACATTCAAAAACATATCAGAAAACGGAGCAAAGAATATAGGCTTTACACCCAAGATAATTTCAATTTAATAATATTTATGTAAATACAGGTATATGAGAATATATATTATGCAAAGCAAAGATATATAAAAAATAGGAAGACTTTCTTTCTATTTCTAGAGGAAGTCTTTAAGAGTATATTTTCGAATATATTTCAAAGGAATTGAAGAAACTCAGGCGGATTTTTTTTGAGCGACAAAGCATTCCATGTATGCATAATTGTGAGAGGCAATGAAATATTACATGCGCAAGTATGTTGAGATCGCGACAACAACAACCCACATTTATTTTTTCCACCATGGCCTTGAAGGAGGGGAGAGCTGTTGACAGATACTACACTACTTAGTTGAAATACCATATCTCACGGACAAGAGGAAACATTCACAATCAGTTCCGTGATGGGGGAAGGTCAACGTTTTGTGCGGAGTAATTAGAAAGAAGAAGTCATTAAATTAGAAGTCATTCTTACTTATGTAGTAAGTATTTGAATGAGCTCATAATTCCAAGAATTGAGGCATATACTGACCCTCTTAGAATAACCTACGCACTTGACTCTCACACTGACAGATAGAATTCGATGAAAGAATTCACTAAGAGTGGAATACACTTCTAAGCATTTTCTTTATTTGAGTTATTTGTTGGCTTATTAGAATATTTTTTATATCAATAACCTAAATTTTTAATTCGTACCTATTATTGGATTATAAAATTATTATTAAGTTATCTATATATATTACACAACAACAGATAAGGTAATCCGACACAAAAATATTATCTACAGTTGTGCTATAAAAATAAAGATTATAGATCAAAATAGCTGTTAAAAATCATAACCTGATATATCATAAAATAATAATATATATATGTATATACATATATTACAATACAAAAATTCATTAAATGCATATAAATATTTATATTTAAGAACTATCTTATGAGGCAAAAAATAAAATATTTGGATAGATGAAAAAATGATCTTTATGATGTCACGGTCTTTTGTATAAGATGACCTTGGTGAGGACGGCGTCTACTTGGAAAGCGCTTTTACTCTCCGGATGAACTGCAAGCAGCCAATCTTTCTTCCTCAGGGAAAGACCAACTCCCCCAGCATCAAAGGATCCACTATTTTTCTAATGGGCATCACCGTGCTGCATTCGTAGAAAAGATACTCCGAGGTTTCTGTCTTCTCATTGCAAAAAGAGCAGAGCTGCTCCTCGGCTTTTTCCTTCGATTTGCTTGTGAAGAGGCTTAAAGCAGCTAGCCTGTACCTCACTCATTTTTGACCTGAATTAGTAGATGGATTTTTCATCACTGTCTTCCATCCACAGTCGAGAAGACCCTGGTCCTCTACAGTGTGTCTTACCATTCTTTTTTTCACAAGGGTCCTGGTGCTTTCAGGTAAATGATTATGTTATTTTTTCATTTTACTTTGGAGAGTGCTTCCAATGCATAGGGTTAAAATGAGCCATATAGGGGGACGGGATGTTAATCTTTTTGTAATTTTTTGGATGCCAGTAAAAAAGTTTGTGGGCTATATTTTCCCCTTAGCTGCGAGTTGAGCCCTTGATGTAAGATTATCATAGTTAAAAATCCTCAGTACTTCCTATGATTTCCTAAGTTCAGTGGTTCATGATCCTTTAATAAATCGAAGACCCCACTCATGGCAGACTCCCATGATAATACCATATTTGCCCATGACACATCCCTGCTCTTCACTATTCTAAATAGTGTTCGAACAGACACTTAGTTTTTACTGTAAATTTTTCTTTTAATATTTACAGCCCATATTCTCCACTCGTCCTCAGTCTCTTCAGCCAAGAAAAGTTCAAGGACTTCCAAAATGATTCAAGATCAACGAGGCCTAACCACCAATCGCAAACTCGAGTATGAAGTCTGATGTCCATTATGTATGGTCGCCTAGAGTTCGATAGGAAACCTTCTTGTATGTAATCAACTGAGGATTTATAGGAGCCGAGTAAGAGACATGTCTGAGTAAATGTACTACTCACGGAATAATATTTTCATTCCACATGTGGATTTTGCCCATAAGATTAAGATTCAATATATATAAAAGGAAACCGCAATTCTGTGCTATTTATACTGGTTTTTTTTTTTCATTTTCTTGGACAGTTTCATTTTCCTTGTGGTGATGGGGATACCCAAAAGACTTCTGGAATTTCAATTCCTGGAACATTAGTTTTAGGAAGGATGATATTGATGAGAGGACCACGGTTTTACTTACATTTATGGAGAGCCCGAAACGACTACGAAAAACTTCAAGAATAAAAGTCAGGGTCATCTACATAAAGTTGACATTTAAGGCCACTATTTTCTGTGTGTAGTCCTACGATGTTTTTATTTGAAATAATGCCTTCACGCAGTACACTAATGGCTAGAATGATTAAAGTTGGCGCAAAAATGTCCCCTTGCCTGACTCCTTTTTCGATATTGAAGCTTGGGTTTTGACCAGGGTTGTCTATTTTGCAAGAGGCTTGTCTTAGAGTAGATGCAATTTTATGCGTCAAATCCTTTGGGATATTGCTGTTATCAAGCTGAGTCACTATAAATTTATGAGATATTGTGTCAAATGCTAAATCAAAATCATAAAAAAGCTTCGGTTAGTTCTTTTTCAGACGCTTTTCTCAGCAACTTGAGAGCTGTAAGGGTGAATGGTCTTGTATTATTTTTCAAGAGAGAATTTCTCAGCCCTGGAATAATAAACTCTGACTTACTCTGCCGTTGTTCGTAAACAAATGGAAGCTCAATGCTAGCAAATTGTTCGGGGATATTAATTGACGTTTTGACTCCTCTTATTGCCTTGCAACGGCCTATTTCGGAGCTGAAGGTGAGAAATGTCGTAAGAGGTAATCCAAGCTTATATATGGCAATCTTGCCACATGATAGTCTGAGAATTCATCTTCAGAGGGGGGGGGGGGGTTCTTAACCTTTCTTTGATATGTTTAATTTGAAGAAAGACCACGATGTCCTACCTTTTTGAATGGGGAGATGATTTTCTCTTCATCAACGACTTCAGACACTCAGGGATCTTCAGAGCATTTTGGACGATTGTTCGGGGGCTCGGGGTTGTTTAAGCTTTCTTTTCATTAGGGGATGAGTTGTCTTGGGACGACGTGTCGTCCTTATGTTGGGAGTTTTCAAGGGTATTGGACCCGAGAAGTGGGAGAGGGGTCTTCTCTCCAGGTTTGACATTCGTGTGATAGACGGAGAGTCTGCGGATAATATAGTAATTTTATTTTAATTATTTTCAGAATGTAATTTGCTAAAAAAAAATAATTATAAAAATTTATTTTTCCTACCTTGTTGACATACGTCAAGAAAAAAGGACGTAACGTTGTTGATATCAACAAACGTGTCATTTTTCTCTCCTCTATTTAAAATAATTAATTCAGTGATTGGGATAATATTTAACAGTGATTCATTTTTGCTGTCATGTCCGAGGACGTAACACACTAGAGCCTGACTCTCAGGCTTCCCCGATAGTGGAAGACCCATACCCGCTCCGGACTACGGAAGACAAGGACGAAACTTTTTCCCCTCATGAAGACCATCAGGAGGAGGTAGACGAGGAGGACATCTCTTCAATAACCAAAGGTAAGACCCGTTGGTCTATCTTTATCTTAAAAATAGAAAAGTGTGGGACCGAAAAATCACTCCCTACGGACGAAGAGTTTGCGACTATGATGTGGCTGAAATAGCCATATTTAAATTCAGAATTCCCTCCTACGACATCACGCATCTAAGCTCAGAAATGTGCCCTGGTAGAGCTATCATTGGAGTAAGATCTCCAGTTGAAATAATTGAAAAATTCAGAAACCTGGAATTACCGCTTACTTATAAGCAACAGGAAACAAACAAAAGTTTCTCTATCGACATGATAGGCCTAAAGAAGGCTATTCTGACAAACGCTTCACGAGCATTTAAGCTGCAAGCTCTACGATTCTTATGAAAGGCATCCGAAGAGCCATAATTGAGGCCCTGAAACCCTTCACGGACAAAGCTTGCGGAAAGGGATTTGTCAGATCCGAAAAAATAAAAGCTGCTTAATAAACATCCAGCTTTTAAAAATATATGCACCCAGCCAGGATCATGCAACCTTCTAATTGAAGTTAAAGGAATGGTATCCAAAATTCCAACCCTCTTACTCGTACTCAGCTCCGTATCACCCCTACAATCGGCCAAGCCAGAATAATGCCAGGTAGTTTTAAATATTTAAAAACTTTTTTTAAAAACTCTGCGGTATTTTCACAATGTTAAAAACTAAATCAATTCTGTTCCGTTACAGAATAACTCCTCATTCTACTACTGGCGTTACTCCATCAGAATAGATGATTGGCCGGAAACTCAAATCGAGTTTAGACATGGTCACTCCATAACTACAATTTGGAGACCGTGGTTCGGAGTCCAAAACTTAAAAAGAGAAAACCACCAAGTACGGACCATCACCTCGACAACGACCTTTTACCCCGGAACGATCGGTCATGGTGAGGAACTACTCAAAAAGAGAGGAGGCAAAATGGGTCCCGGCGACCATAATTGAGGAAACTGGTCCTCTGTCCTATAATGCCAGACTGACGGGGGGGAAGTGGTTCGGCGACACACGGACCAAATCATGGCTCCAGATCCAATGATGGTTCTTATCCTGAGAAGGTGGATAGAACCGAAAGGATTTTGACGACGATCTAACAGAGTTTCAAAACCTCCAGAACGCCTGCAAGTGGGGTTTTAAAAACACCTATTAAAGTTGTTATATATTTATAAAAAATTTAGTCATGGGGGGAGTGTAATAATAGTAGCCTAGTCATGTTTATGGTCAGCTATACTTTGTGTATTCACTTTTCCTTTTATCACTTACTTGCGTGGCTGACCGTCGAATAAAGAAGTCCTATCTACATACCTACATACTGCCTACTCTTCTCCACGTTATTATTCAATACCAAAGGTAAGACCCGTGGCTATCTTTATCTTAAAATAAGAAAAGTGTGGGACCGAAAAATCACTCCCTACGGACGAAGAGTTTGCGACTATGATGTGGCTGAAATAGCATATTAAATTCAGAATTCCTTCTACGACATCACGCATCTAAGCTCAGAATGTGCCCTGGTAGAGCTATCATTGGAGTAAGATCTCCAGTTGAAATAATTGAAAAATTCAGAAACCTGGAATTACCGCTTACTTATAAGCAACAGGAAACAAACAAAAGTTTCTCTATCGACATGATAGGCCTAAAGAAGGCTATTCTGACAAACGCTTCACGAGCATTTAAGCTGCAAGCTCTACGATTCTTATGAAAGGCATCCGAAGAGCCATAATTGAGCCCTGAAACCCTTCACGGACAAAGCTTGCGAAAGGGATTTGTCGATCCGAAAAAAATAAAAGCTGCTTAATAAACATCCAGCTTTTAAAAATATATGCACCCAGCCGGATCATGCACTTCTAATGAAGTTAAAGGAATGGTATCCAAAATTCCAAACCTCTTACTCGGAGAGGAGCTTGTAAACTGATTTGAAGGGCCCGTCGTCAATGTTCAAACTGTTTCTGTTTTAGACACAGTCTGTCAAAGTGTAAAATCAAAAAGTACCCCTTAAAGAAAACCGCAAAACTCTTATGGCCCACCTCTGTATTGGGAGGATCAAATGAACCTAAAATAGACTCCTCAATTCAATTCTTAGGTCTAATATAAAAAGACCAACACAAAAACTCTCTCATGAGGAAGTTTCAGGAAAGCCTTCTTATGGTTCGTGGTGGCACTGGGAAGTCAGGGGGAACCTTTCATAGTGTACATCGAGAAGGAAGTATTTCGAAAAATACACTTAAAAATCGCAATAATAAAGAGATAGGCGACATTCATTAGCTGATGAGCCCATACCATCGTCTCCTTTGGAGGAAGCGGAGGTTTTGAGAAATGATACGAGTCCAGCTCCAGCAGATGGAGAGGATTGTTCAATAAAATCAAACTCAACAACTCTGTCCCAAATCTCAGATTCTCTAGGAGCATCGGAAAAAATGCACTAAACATTATAATGTCGACCTCTCAGAGGGATAGCTTACTTCCACAAAAAGGGAGTAACAAAAGTAATAAGAAGAGCAAGAAAGATTCCTAACCCCAAAACACCGTGACGTTGTCAATTATTTCCTTCAATGTAAACTCTTAGCCCCCCCAAGTCGTGCGAAGAAGATTTTGAGTACCTAAAATTTCTACAGCTTCCAGACATAATAATTCTAGTGGACACTCGTGTAAGAGATTATAACGTACTATCCCTACTAATTCCAAAAGGCTACCTAGTTTTCGGGGCAGAAGCTTTAAGCTTGTCCTCACATCCCTCTCGAGGAGTACTAGTACATATAAAAGAGGTGTGTAGTCCCGTTCTTGTGAAAAGAGATATACAAGGAAATTATGTTATTGTTGATGTCACGCTACGTGAAAATCGTTACAGAATATTTGCTATTTATGGACCCAACAAATATGAAAAAACTTCTTTTCAAAAGTAGTATTTGATAATACATCTATTGATCTAAACAATATCATAGTAGGGGACCTAAATGTAACACTTAACGCGAAAACAGATGCCATTGATTATAAAGGCTCAAATAATAAACGAAACTTAGACGATCTAAAATACGTTATGCTACGGCTCCTACTAGAAGACGTAGCCACACAAGAAAAAAACCATCCGCCTACAATGACATTCCATGTAAAGACAAAACTCTGCAAATATTTTGGTGGAAGACTCGATTATATACTTGTGTCAAAGCCATTAGTTAAAGAGTTTCCAGACTCTCCCAAAATACATTTCAGACCATTGTCCTATAATTGCGTCTTTCACTTGCCCTCTTAAGAGAAATAAAAATTTCTGGAAGCTAAATGTAGACTTGCTTAAAGATAAAGATTGCGAAAAACAAATAAGGAAAGTAATTGCTCAATACCAGCAAAAATTGAGATCGGTACTCATAGCTCAACGGGAGCATTGAAGGAAATATTATCTTTATCAAGGCATTTCTTCAAGTGAAAAGAAGCTGAGGAAAATAAAAAAAAGAATTGAGAAGCAAAAAAAACTCGAATAAATAAAAGAAGATGAAGAAGATTATGCATGAGCAAAAGAGAAACTTAAGGAGCTTCTAGATCAGGATACAAAAGGAGTACTCATTCGTTCTAAACAAATAGAGATAGAAGGCTTCGTTAAGGGGAGACATACATTCAAATATATTGAGAAATATCGACAAAATAACAAAATAAGCAACATAAGACTAGATGACGGCTCCATTGCTTCTAATCCAAAAATAGTGGTTCAAAAGTTGGGTGACTACTTTAAAAATATATTTAGATGTCTGGACTGCACAATGAACGAAAGTTGTAAGTTCTGTTTCCACTGGAGAATACACGGAAGGTCTCCTTATTCTTGGATTGACCAGAGGAACAGAGAAACCGCTTGGCTTAAGACGTTGGATAAAGGAAACACTCGAACGGTTCGGCAATATAGGGTCCCCAATATCTAGAAAATAAATATTTAGTTACATAACAAGATATTAAAAAAGATAAAAATCACCTGGGCCATCTGGTTTCCCTTTTGAGTTTTATCAGCACTATGCTGACATCCTTAGTCCCATTTTGGAAAGAGTATATCAGGAAATCTTTAGCAAGGGCTTTGTTCCGGAGTACATCAACGAAGGAATCCTGACTTTGGTCCTAAATAAGGGTAAAGACAAAGAGGAAATTAACAGCTACAGACCCATCACGTTATTAAATACGTCCTATAAAATACTGACAGGAATAATAAATGAAAGGTTGTCTATTTTTCTGCCACATTTTATATCGGATTCTCAAAAAGGTTTTATGAAAAAAAGATCGGCAGAAGAACTACCCTTATCAATACAGAACACTTTGATTATAATTATCAAAATAACATTAAGTCTGCGGCACTTTTAGTTGACTTTGAAAAGGCGTTTGATTTGCTCTCGCACAGACACATTCTCAGTGAATTAAAAAAATAAAGCTTTCCTCCAGTTTTATGGACATGATAGGAGTTATTTTAAGAGGTTCAACAACTCATATTGAAGTATTAGGCTCTACTAGTAGTTTTATTAGTAGAAAAGGCTGTCGCCAGGGTGATAGCCTCTCCCCATCACTTTTCATCATGGGAATAAATTGCCTCAGTAAAGACATTCAGTCTCACCCACAAATTAAAGGAGTGAAGTGCACATCCATGACGTGCAAGGGCACTCATGTACGCAGACGACCTCACAATTGTACTGTCTGGTTCCGATATTGAAGTTCAGAGGAGTATATCGGAGTCTTTAAAATTACTAGAAAACTTTTAAAAAGAATCAGGATTAAAAATAAATATTAACAATCTGAAATACTCACATCTGATTCATACGTGATGAAGAGTCGCTTCCCCTCATTGAAGTGTACAAAAGCAGCATCTCTCCTCGGGATATTTGTGGGTCCCTCAAGTGGCGAGGGCATGCCGTCTAAACTTAAAATTGAAATAGCTAAATCTCAAACAGACAATCAAAAATCAACACCAACCTTATTAGTGAAAAGAAGACTCAAACGACTGGAGATAAGTGAAAATAAAGTTATCCAAGAGGCATGGAGAACTATCTTCTCCAACAAATATACAAACTCAAAAACAAAATGGCTTAGATATAGACTAGCGACATCCAACCTATTTACCAACAAGTCAAAACACAAAGAAGAAGAAAGGACCTGTTCGTATTGCGGAAGCACCTCCGAATCATCATTCCACCTTTTTACGAGTGCCAAAAAATAAACAACATTAGACAACATGTGGAGGACAAAATCCAAAACACTTACGGAATTCCTTATCCAAGTCGGACTGGCTTGTGGCAATATGTCCAGAATCAGAGGATCATTACAAAGTGGAAAATATCATCTCATGCACAATATCCTGGATCTATGGAGCGAGGCAAACGAGGATTCTCCCTTCTCAAGAATGGTGGACCGAATGATGGAGGTAATGGATGGGTTCCCTTGACCACGAGCATAACCCGAGCCAATACTAATTTACCCTATTGTGTCGGATGTTTTTATGATCCTCAAAAATCTTAGTTTTTTAATAACTCTCTTTTGTTTAATATTTACCTCACGTGCTTGTTTTTATTATTGTTCTTAGTTTGCGTCAACTCCCTCCCTTTTTATTATTGTAATCATCCCTTTTAAATTGTCCTGAAAAACGCACATCAGAAAGGTTTTAAGTTTTTATAGTTCTAGTTCATTCGAACCTAATCATATTTTCAAAATGTATTATATATGCGTATAGAAAATGAAATATAGAAATAAGTGAAAAGAAAAAAAAGATAATGGATTTTAAAAACCTTCATGTATACATATAGTATAGTCAAAAGCACTTACGGGTATTTTTACAAATGTACGCACAAAAATGAGAATTGATGGTGTGTATATATATATATATATATATATATATATATATATATATATATATATATATATATATATATATATGTTTCCCTCTTATTTTTATACAGCATAGTTACTTATGAAAACTAGGTGTTTTTATTTGTTTTTGTTTATAGTACGACTAAATAAATATATGATTACACACTCTGATTCATCGGTAAGGTCGTAATTGAGTTCAATTTTGGCTTAAGTGTGATATTATTATTATAATATATATTATATATTAAGTGTGATACTTTTAATGACTTAAGGTCTCAGTTTGTTCCAGTTATACTTTCATGAACAAGGCTCGGCCTTGAAAGTCCCATCCAAAGAACGTACAAGAAACTGCGTAGCAGAAATCGCAGGCAATGGAGGGGGGGGGGGGGGGCGGAGAGTTTTTTATTAGGGTAATTTCAGGATTCTTACATGTCTATATATGACGTCACCCCCATTTAAAATTACAATACTACATAATATAGAGATGAAAAAATATATTCTCTTACAAATGGTTATGTAGAGGCCCATATACTTGTATATACTCGTATGTAGTATAATATATGTTTGCACTGCAGAACAAGTGATTTCTCAAAGCAAATAATAACAGAGGAGACAGTTATGTTTAACAAACGATAAAAATAAATAAAAATGAGTTTGTTAAAATAAAGAAAACGGCCCCTAATTCATTTTTGAAATTACGATTCAAACGAAATAAATGCACACTTTTACTATATGGTAACAAAGATTAAAATACGACGATTATATATAGAAAATAGTAAGCCTCAAAATTATTTATCGATCTATCGAACCATATAGGCAAAAAAACCTCTCAATGTTGGGGCGCAGGATCGAATCCCGAGAGGGGATGGTCATTTTTGGTCTACCTCATTGAAAAGATCCTAGGTTCGATAGACTAATTTTAATGCTAAAATGCTTATTTATATCCTGTCGGATGTAATTCTATCGAACCATACAGGCAAAAAAAATATACTACTATAAAGGCAAAGAAAAATTCAACATAAATTTAAAAAACTGCTAAAAGTCTTCAGAGAAATTAAAGAAACGAACAAGAGAAAACAAATCCTTTTTTTACCAAGACAATATCAATTCCCAAACATCGGCACAAACCCGCGCCCTTTTGACCGGTCAAAATGTTGATTTGATGGATCATACGCTGTCCAGTCTTGATTATGCATCCAATGATTTCTTTTTATTCTCAAGCATGAAGGAAAAAAATGTGTGGTCAACAATTTTTGTTGCCAAAGGATGCCGGTGAAACGTTTAAAAGGCATATTTGGGAGGTTCTCAATCAGAGTAACCAAGTAATCTTGGGGGCAATAGACACACTATCATATTTATTTATATCTAACGGTATCCCATTCAATCAAATCATATCATGCAGGGAAATGTTATACTTCAAAATTAACATAAATACATATATTATAAAGCACAAATGTAAGATTCTAATATATCAAATAAGGCTGGCTTAGTATATTCCAATACAAAGAGATTGGGAATATTTTCATCAAGGATTATTTACAATGCACAGCGATGTATCTGAGAATTCCATGGTTCCATGACACTTCTTGGACTCTGGCAACTCAAGAAGGGAAATATTTTGAATCATGTTCTGCATTGCACGATAAAACAATCAAGAGGACTTGAAGGTTATTAAAACCCAAAATGTTTTAAAGTTATTATAATTATTTATTTATTTTTTACGCATTACTAAAAGCTATAATGTTCGATTCATATTTTAGTTTGAGATTATAAAGAACTCTTTCTTAGGAAAATAAAATATAAAGAATAGATAAAATAGGGAGCTCTAATTTATTAAATGTCGACAAAATCTACCATCACACAAAGAGAATATATTAGTTAATCTTCCACAAAGGACCATGGAAACTACAATTCAATGCAACAACCCGTATGACATACATGTATCCAATATAATCTAATTTATATTAAAAAACAATAATTTATTTCAAATTACTTGTTCATGAAAAAACTTTTGACTCTTATTAAAAATAATATTTCAGACAGCATTTCACGGACAATCTAAAGGATAATTATCCTTTCAATAGGATGCAACAAAGAACACCATAAAGGTCACCCAAGTGATATTTATGGTCACGTGCTTATATACAGGCAAACTCCTTGAAGGAAATTATTTTTGTGTATATGCATTAGCGAAATTGAATCATCAAATGATAAAAGGATAAAAATAATGACAAAGCATCGATCAAATTTCCCCCTTATCATCGAATAAGAGCTTTCTTTTGATTGAGGCGGCATTGTTGCAATATATAATAAAGATATCAATGTTGTTACTATGAAGAAACCGTGTATCATTGCTTTATACACGGTGTCACTTGCAAATCATCAACTTTTCATCATTGGAATGCAAACATAAGCACAAGTCACTGCCAACCGACTATGAATTGATATTAATTGGTTTTTGAAAATTAAATATTTAAATAATTATACATGAAATTTCCAAAATAGTTGTGTCTTTTTTAAAAGGGATTGGCAGAAAAAAAGAAGAGGGGATTTAAAAAAAAGTGATTGACATTGTGCAATAAAGTAGATGTTGACAAATTCATCGTTAAAAATACTATTCGTGTCTTCTCATAGACATGACATCTTTGGAAGGCAAATCTTATTTTTTTAAATCTTATTTGTCGAAATGCGTCTACATTTTCGCATGTAAGATTGAGAATCAAGCTATTAAATGCTCCTTTTTAATATTTTAATTTGCTCACAATAAAATCAAAACAACATAAACTATATTCCATATTAATACTTTTATACCATATCAGGGACTATTACTTAAGTAATTTGAAGATATTGCATCCTGGAAATGTGTGATAACTTTTTATGATTAAATTTATTATTGTCAAAAAGAAAAAACTTTTTAAGAAACAACATTTGTAACAACTTTTTACTATTTTGAATATAATTATAAATATCTGTCAGTTTTTATTAATTAAATGATGATAGTTTATTTAGCAGAGCAGCTTCATGTAGGGGTATATGATTAGCTTTGATGATGAGTGTTTGGGACAATTCTAAAAATGTTTGTAAAATATTTTTAGGCTCTACGACGGTTGAAACATACTTTGATAATTACTTAGTCCACTATAATGGAGCACAAGTCAAGGTTGCCTGTTTGTTGTACAGATAAAAATTATCTTCAGTTTTCTTACATTCTTGATGAAAGGCTTAATTAAAATACGAATATATAAAAAAGGCTTTTGTTTCAAAATATTTAACTAAACGTTATAGTGCAAAATATGTGCTGCAAGAAATATCATTACATAAAAAGTTAAGAATATGACGTAAATCAGTAAAATCTGGCAATATAAACCCAAAATTACATTTCTTCTCCATACGTTTTTTATTTATCTCTTAAAATCTAACGAGTTATTTGGAAAACTAACCTTCTTTGAAAATGACTGTGGACATAAGAAAAATAAATCATAAAAGACGTTTATCTTTCGACACTTGGGGATCCTAAAGAATTGAAAGAATTTGCAATAACTCATGGAATTTCGACTTTCTATGTTACTTACAATCAATATTTTTTCAGGACGAGAGATTTAAAGATTTCATTTTTCAAGATCATCAAAGTGTTTCAAAGCCATCTTAAAATGTAGATTTTTTCTTATTTTTAAAAATTGCTCGAACTCCCAGAACAATGGAGAAAAAGACTTATTTTATCGTTCTCTAAGATATATGGTGGCAAAAACTTCACTTTATAGTTGCAATATCTGCTGATTGCATCACAGTTTTTGGACGCTCTCTAAGGACTGTGGCACATGATATAACTCCGCCAATTATGCTTTTGTTTGTACCAGGCAGCTGGGCTTATTAAACGATTTGTAATCCTAATATAAAAGGTCTTAAAAAAAATCGACACAAGCATTTATTATATACTATGGGTTATAACGTCAATTATTTTTTTTAGCAAAGCCATACACTTCCAAGGACTTAATTGCAAAGAAACTTACATCAAGGGATCCTTTTATCCGTACGAGCTTAGGAGAATGCTTCTCTCGGCTGCAGCAAGGTATGGCGCCTTGGAGTTGAAGATTCCCTCTCTTCAGAATGGTGTATGGTCGTATGCGTCGAAGGAGATTCAATATTACACATCCTCATCCCTAAATCACCGCCGTACAATATTTATAATTTTTAAATGTTTTAATATAAACTAATAGAGTGTTTTTTAACCAATATCTTTGGTCAAATATATTAAATGAGCCAAAATTAAGCACTATTTATTTTAAGTCATCATCGGTGTAAAAATATGCCTTAAATGATATCCAATGCTAAAATTTCAAACAATAATGTTTTTGTGTATTTATGGTGTAAATGGACTGTGATATTTAATAAATAAATTGAAAGTGGGATAAAACAAATGGACTATAAAATAAACACAAATAAGGGGTATAAAACTCATTGGACAGTTGCACATTTAACATAAACATAAAAAAGATATATTCAAAATATTTGTTTTGTTGTGTATTACGAGGTTGTTTCGGATAATTATGCGAATCAGTTTTTATCTTACAAAATATTGCATCATCTTCTAAATCATCATCTAAATTAAAGCTCAGACAAATTGGATTGATTTCTTTCTTATGTATCAAAACCGGTTCAGAACTTTTTTTTTTTTTCAAGCTTTTGTATTTGTTATTTCGTAACATTGGGTTAAATTTTCTCAAAAAAGAGAAATGTCGCGCATGCACAAGTTCGTCGAGGACCTCGCCAAGGCCAGGAAGACTGCCAAGGAGATCAAGACCATGGTCGACACGGCCTTTGAGGTCAACAGCATTTCCTAAAGCCAAATCTACTGCATTTCAGCATAAGTTAAGGCCGGGAAGGACTCTTCAGACACGAGGAGCACGAACGGGAGGAGGAAGGTCCGTACTGACGACTTTATTGAGGCTGTGAGGGTGTACGTGGAGGCCGGCCGTCGGGTGACAATGGAGGAACTGGCTATCAAGTTCGAGACGTCGATCAACACCATTTTCCACGTCCTCTATGACAATCATGGGCTCTCAATCAAGTCAGCAAGATGGATCCACAGAGGATCACAAAATGAAGAGAGTGAGGTGCGCACATGCCTTCTTGAAACACAATTTTGAGCTCGGATTGGGGTTTCTGGACAAGATTGTGACGATGGATGAAACCTCTGTGTCTTTCTTCACTCCTGAGTCCAAACGAGGGTCATCTCAATGGCTACCAAAGGGCTCCAACCCGCCCCTGAAGTTCAAGCGTCAAGAATCAAGGAAGAAAACAGATGGTTCTCAGCTTCTTCGACAACTGCGGCGTGATCTTCCAGCACTATCTCCAATGAGGATGTCATGAACATGTTTTTAAAGAAATTCAAGGAGAAGCGACCTGAAATGGCCAAAATAGACTGGTACTTCCCCTTCAACAATGCTCCGTGCCACACGGCAAATAGCACGAAGGAGTTCTTAGCCAAGAAGGGAATCAAGGTCATCGATTATGGCTCCAATCCAGGAAGGCAAAGGAAAAGGGGAAGGAAGAAGCCTTGAAGTATCCATCCTTTTTAAATCAAGAGGTCCATTTTTCCTTTCCACGCATGAAGTCCATTGTTTTCGACTCCGAGAATAATATGGTGGGTTGATCCGGAGAATATTATATCATGGACATTGATTCCAAATTGCATGCCTGTAGAGATGAGACTCAAAGGATGAGGAGGACTCTTTCATTTGCTTGTTGAAGAAGAGCAATGCCTGAGAGACTTCTTCTTCTAGAAGTTCGAGTCCAAGAGACGTGTAGAAGGAGGGCTCATGAGTGGACTCTCCGTAGTCATCCGAGATAGATCCGAAAGAGGGGGATGGAGGGAGGGTAGATATTTGAAGACGAATGAGTAGGAATAAGTAATGAAGAACTTCCTCTTTTCACGATCCAGGTGCCCAAAGATTCCACTTCTATGCGTCAAGTCACTATTTCTCGATCCGAGACTCTTCAGGATGGGAGTAAGTAATTACCTCTCTCTCTCTGTGCCTTTCTCTATCTGTGTGTCTATATCTGTGTGACTCTCTCTCTGTGTCTCTCTCTTATTCCATCTCTCTAACTCTCC
>CP045891.1:30685035-30702563 GCA_013387185.1 Caligus rogercresseyi
AAAAAGGAAATTAGTTTGCCCCACCCTGTATAAGAACCTAAATTGACATTCAAATACGTCAATCGTTCAACTATGATGACCTTTACTTGTTTATTCCATTACATTCATTTAGTGTGTTTTAAAGATGCTGTCTCAAATGATTATGAAAATAGTGTTTGTGACTTTAGATTAGAGATATAATTTTACTTTAATGTTTCTATATATATATTAATATAATATACAATTATTTGAATATCATAACTTTAATCAAGTCTTTTTTTGAATACATTTAGTTTTTTCCAATTAAGAACATTTTTATATTGGTAATCTGTGAAATTTTTATACAATGTAAAAATAAAATACACAAAATTATATACAGGGAAACAGAGTAAAACAATTCAGGGCATTGGACAAGATCCATTAGTGCTCTGAAAAGAATGTGGAAGAATTGCCATCAGTGAAAATAATGAGACGGCAGTGACTAGTGTCTCAAAAAGGACGAGTTTCCAAGTCTACAAGCCTCAGCGTTGCAAAGCAATGGAATGAGAGATGAATGGATGAGAGTAATGCAAAGGGGCTCTTCAATCCCTATGAAGAAAACAAACTCTAACCCGGAGCTGAAGAAAAGCAAACGGGTCTTTACTAGCCCAGAAGCAAACTTTAATAAACGTACAAGAGACTCTGATCCTAAAGATCCCCAAAATTGTATCTCATCCCATAAGTAAAAGAATGAATTTTATTGAGAACCCTTTCACATGAAAATAATTATCTTAATGCACTCAAATTTTAAAAAATATCTCCTTCTTTTTATTCTTTTAAACCTCCAATGGATTTTAATAAAAGAATATTTTATACCAGTGCAATTGTTTATTTTAACATAAAGGAAAGAAAATACGACAAGACTGACATACATCATAACAAAACATGACTTCCGCCAACTGTGTTCAAATAAATCTGGGGAAGAGGAGCCTGGCTGGATATGAGCTTCTTAAACTTCTTGAAGAACAGTCCATTAAAGTTGCACTGATTACCGAACCTCCCTCACAGAATAACATTTTACAAGAAGTCAATTATTTTTACGACACTTTTACCCCTAGAAGTCCTGATGGGTTTCCTCCACGAGTGAGCATTATGGTTTCAAGATCCTTTGAGGGCGTCGAATTGCTGGAATACTCGAGCCGTGATATGATAGCAGTTACTATCAGACTGAAAGATAAACAAATAATATTTGTGTCTTACTACGCTGACATTACACTCCCATGTATTTTTCCTAAGTTAGAAGAGTTGGGGAAGAAATGTAAAGACCAGAGGATACCCCTACTCATAGGAATGGATACAAATGCCCATAGTTCTTTATGGGGATCAGAAAAAACAAATAAAAGAGGAGAAGAAGTCGAGGAGTTCTGTGCGTCAATACATTTAAATGTTTGTAATGAAGGGAAAAAATACACATTTGTTGGCGGAGTTGGATCGTCAGTTATTGACGTAACTTTTGCGAATGACCTTATGCTTCCCTTCATTTCACTATGGGGGGTTTCTGATAAGTCCACGCTATCCGATCATAAATACATTATTTTTCGGTTAGATGTAAAAATGGAACACACTCTTCTGAGAAATTTAAAGAGAGTGAAATGGACAGAATTTCCTAATATACTAGGACCTTTAAGTACTACACCTCTAAAAGGAACCGAAAATGTAGTTTCATCCACAGAAATAGATAGACTGGCATATGAACTCACAATATCGTTGCAAAATGCACTCGACTCAGTGGCACCTCAAAAAGTGAAGAGACTACGCAGAGCCGTGTCATGGTGGACTGAGGAGTTAACTCACCTTAGGAAAGCGGTCAAAAAGGCTGAGAGGAGACTCAAGAAGACTCAAAGTGTAGCCGATAAGGATGCCTACTACCAGAAGAAAAGAGTTTACAGGAGAACAATCGAGCTTGAAAGGAGGCATCATTGGAGAAAAAATGTAGTGAATTAGATTCACAACAGGCCGTCATTGCAGCAGTGTGGAGGCAAAGAGAAAAAAAGAAACAAAGATTCGGAATATTTCAAAACGAGGATGGAAATTTGTCAATACGGGAAAGTCTCAAAAAATGATTTTAGCTCATTTTAATGACGCTACCCTTCATAATCCAATGAAAATTATGTGTTTGGTGGAACCGAAATGAAACAGAATGACCAAGTATTATGGGTCAATGAAGTTGACACTCCACTCGTGAAGGAGGTTTTTAGGTCTTTTAAGAATTTTAAAAAACCAGGTCCAGATGGCCTGGCCCCAGTTGTTTTTAAAAATTATCAAATGAATACTATGACCGCATAACTTTACTATACATTTTATCCTTGAAATTTTCATACATTCCCCGGATTTGGAGTGAAGGCAAAGTCCTTTTTTTACCAAAGCCAAACAAGGACAATTACAAGAACCCAAAAGCATACCGCCCTATCACACTTTCTAACACTCTTTTAAAGGGCCTTGAAAGAGTTGTTTATTGGCATATTGAAACCCTCAAGCTGAATACTCCTATGAGCAATCAGTTTGGGTTCCAAATTGGTAAGTCAGCCGATACAGCTATTGCTAAATTGGTTGACAAGGCTGAGAGTGCCATTCTCAACAAAAAGCATGCTATAATCATATTTTTTGATATAGAAGGAGCTTTTGACAATCTTCCATATGATGTTATAGAGGAACATTTGCTGAAAAACGGTGTCGACTCGTGCTCAGTTAAATGGTATAAGTATTTCCTGCAAAATAGAAAAATAGTTTGTGGACAACAGGAGTAAAAGTACATTTCACTCCCGCAAGGGGGTGTCCGCAAGGAGGAATCCTTTCTCCATTTGTGTGGAACTGTGCTATTCAACACATTATTGAACCTAAACCAGGACCAATACTTAATATAGGCTTTGCTGATGACATCGCACTGATTATAACAGGTTTTGACCTTTCATCAATGGCTGATATTATTCAAGACCGTGTCAAAGAAATGAATTCTTGTGTATCCAAGATAGGTCTCAATTTAGTGCGTCAAAGACAAAAGGTATGATATGCACATGGGCACGTAAAATAATTAATCCAAAGATTAAAATCAACGACACAATTATTGAATGGGTCCATCAGTACAAGTATCTTGGGGTAATAATCGATAAAAAACTTCAATGGGGGCCTCACGTTGATTACATTACAGAAAAAGCCAAGAAAATATTGTTTTCGGTGAGAAACTTGATCGGACTTAAGTGGGGTCTTCGACCATTCTACATCTACTGGATTCGAGTGGCTTGTTTAGAACCAATAATATGCTATGGATCGAGCATATGGGCTCCTAGACTTATTGGAATGAATAAGTACATAACAAAGTTCCGAAGGATCAATAGACTCACATGTCTTTTAATGGGCCGACCTATGCGATCTACTCCCACAAAATCCATGGAAGTTCTATTCAATATTGAACCCCTCCACTTAAGCATTAAAAAGAGAGCATTAATGGCAAGATTAAGAAATGAAGAGGATGTCCCAATAAAATGGAAAACACATTCGAAGGCAAAAGGTGGGGGAAATATTCTCCAAAAAGAACTGGATGCTCTGTTTGAAAAATGTGGGACTCCGCTGGAAAAATACCACCACAAGGCTTATTGCTTGCCCTCTTTTATTACTACAAAAGGGATGACTGCTGTAGATCCAACGTGTTTAAATATATTTACAGATGGGTCAAAAATGGAAAATGGAGTTGGCTATGGGTGGTGCATTTCCCTCGGAGATCACATTATTGATGAGGGATTTAGAAACCTGAACTGTTTCAACACCGTCTTCCAAGCTGAACTGGAAGGAATATTTCAGGCAGTACAAAATCTAAATAAAATAGAAAAGTATCCCAACTCTCCGGTAGTCATCCACGTAGATAGCATGTCAGCCATTGAAGCCCTTGCAAAGAAGAGAGGACTCTTTACTCGACAACAAAGCAATATTTTAGAAGAAGTGAAAAAATCGGACAGAGTGATAAAAATATCATGGATTAAGGGTCATGAAAATCACACCGGCAATGAGTTTGTGGATGCTCTAGCTAAGATGGGATGTGGTGTGACATCCCCATCTTACCTAGAAATACCACAAACTTATTTGAAAGAAAAAATAAGAAAAACTATCCGTTTGGAATGGTTAAAGGAATGGCAAGACGACTCGAGTTGCCAACAGACGAAGTTTTTCCTCCCGGATCTTAATCATAAATGGAAATTGAAAAATCATACCAGAACTTCAATGAAGAATCTTCTGAGCTTTGTGTCTGGGCATATACCCATGGGAAAGCACCTCAAGGAAATGGGCTTGACAGAAGAGGATTCATGTAGGCTCTGTGGAGAGGAACGAGAATCTCCGATCCACTTTATGGAATCATGCGATGCCCTTGCCCGAATTAGGAGGGACCTATCAACAAATCGTGAGTGTGAACGTTGGGGGAAGGACCAAATACTCAAGATCATTGAAGTTTTAATAAATACGCGTCGCTTCGGGGAAGTCTTCCAATATGAAACTCAAAGAAAACATCCATGACACCTTTTAACCAAACCATCTCTTAAGTTGTTTTAAATGTTTAGTATAATTTTAATGTTTTATTTGTTGTGCCAGTTGTAAATTTTATAACTTTTATGACCATATTTATAATTCATTGAAATATACCTCGCCTTTGGGGTAGAGGAATAACGGGTTGCTGGATTAAATTTCAGTTTCCGTGACCCCAAAACTCCATTGGGTCTACAATAGAAAAAAAAGAATCTGAGATAAAAGGACGATGCGTTTATTGTTACATTTGTTTAAAACTCGCAATATATTTTTTAAAATCCTTTAGATAGTTTTCATATAATGTTTTGATCTTTTTGGCAGTATTTAATTATGTTACCATCCCATTTCCGCGTTCTGTTGGAGAGAGCAACGTGGCGAGCAGAAGCATCAATCATTATGGGCCTAAGGTTTTCTTCGCCCAAGTAGGCATTTGTTGTAATTTTTGTGCTATAAAAGATTTTATATTTTGTGTTGCAGATTGAATGGTTTTATAACTAAGGGACATTTAAAAAAGTATTATTCCAAAAGAGAATGTGAGCATTTAAAATTTGGTTTTGCATAAAAGAATATAATACTTTGGCAATACCAATAATATGAGGAAAATTTTAATACTACCGTCAATGTTTATTTAAAGTAAAAAATCGATATATCACTCCTAATCAATTTCGATAGTATTATTTTTGCTGATATATATATTTCATTTTTTTCAATCCCCCCCCCCCCCTAGGAATATATGCTGTTAAGCTTCTCATAGGATAACGGAAACTACAATTTAATGAATCAATTTTAACTTTTTTTCGAAATATTACATCAATGGGGTGAAAAAGAATATAATGAATATATAATGCATCAAAATCCACAAGTTTAATAAATAATATTAATACGAAGAAATATTTTATTAGGCAATACAATTTTTTTTACATAACGTCATGCTGTCTATACAAAAACTATACTTTCTAATATAGCTTTTTAATTTCCCCGTTGAATACCAGTAATAATCATAGTCATGATCTCTTCTTTATAAAAGAAACCATATTTATAATATATTTGACATGACCTAATTTTCAAATATCTATATTATATTTTTGTTAAGTCGTAAAAATATTATCCTTAATTAATGGTAGAGTCATATTACTCTTATTTTATCTAACTATAATGCTTCCAATCTATGCCTAATCAAAGCAGGTTACGTACTTATAAGTTTAATAATCTTATTAAACACCTGAGCATAAGAGTATAAAATTTCTTTAAAGAAAGGCAGTCATTTTGTTGCACCAAAGTGAAAACGAGGTTTATGTCAGGTAATGCACACAAAAATAATAAGTCAACAAATTGATATAAGGACATTGTGGACATGAATTGAAAACATGTACGTAAACACGTTAATTATATTGATATATATTAAGTTTTCTAATGTTCCAATTATATTTGTAGGAAGATCTAGTTGATTTGAATTTATTTAAGATATAATAAACGTACTCTATGAATAGTAGTTTGTAATAACGAAAATAATTTTTATAGAATTTGTAAATCGCATGGATCGAAACCCATGATAAAAGACACATTATGTTTTTGTTTTGTCAATTTGGTTCGAAAGAATTGCATCCGTGTGGATATAAATATGTATTTTAGCATTAAATTAGTCTATCGAACCTAGAATCTTATCAATGAGGTAGACCATAAATGACCATCCCCTCTCGGGATTCGAATCCGCGCCAACAACACTTAGACTTGAACACGTCAATGTTTTAAACTATAAAGGTATTGACTAATTCTGAGAAGTCAAACTTCAACAGCCATAAATTAAATATAGCTTAATGTATTTGCCCAACTGTTTATGATATTTGTTCAATCACTATTTTTCTTTACAACAATCACGTTCGAAAAAAGTCCTTAAGTGTGCACTTTAACATACGACTTGTTTTGTTTTAAAAGCGATCATATATTTTTTAAATGTTTATATATATTTTTCATTTAACAAAAAAACAGTACTAACTTTTTAAGGGTCAATATGGATAAAATTAAAATAATTGTTAACAATTGTGTTGTGTTATATATACATATTTATATATATATATATAATGAACTCAAAGTTCAAAGTTCTTTGGTGAAATTACTAGCGGTCAAAAAATGACTCGATTTATTTGTTGATTGAGACGAGGCTTATATTTAAAATCTTTTTTGAAATATTATAGTTAAAGATAACAGAATGGATTTGGAAACAAGCTAAATGATTCTAAATCCAAAAAAATGCAGATATACGTTCAGCTATGTATTTCTTAATTTCAGACTCTCTTGGATACCCTTACTATTGGTTTAAATACAGAATAGTTACCGGCACGTTAACACTGGGAAGCATTTACCGTAGAAACATGGATGAGAGGTTATGTTTTTTTTGCAAGACGTCTTTAGAGACGTCAAAACATTTTCTAATCGAGTGTAGCATAATTGGTGAAATGTTATACAGACTAAAATAACTTTTCTTTGACCGATACAATGTTTGCATGAAGGCGAATGATTTCGTTTATATGTATGTAGGCCCACATCTGTAAATGTTCTATAAATTTAGAAGCTATAAAACAGTACTTCCCTCCGTCATCGAACCCTTTCTAAATAATGTAATATTTAATTTGTAAACTAAAATAATTGTGTAATTTCTTTACAAGATGGATGTATATTGAAATGTTATGGTACCGTTGTGTACAAAAAAAAACAAATAACTGTGATTGAACAATTTTTCCATACGTGAAAATAAATAGCTTTACATAATAAAGTAAATATGTATAGCACAAATTGCCCTGTTTGATGATTAATTACACCACAATAACAAAGCAGCATTATTAGTTAATTTGTCTGTAAATGGTTTATAGTGGCATCAAATATGGGTTAATACAATGTAGAGTGGAAGAAAGAGAGGGATAAAAATAGACGAAAAAGAAGGAGAAAAAGACAACAAGTTGCTGACGTCATTCTGTATGCCCAAAATGGGAATGGAGTCGAAGTGTTTGCTTATATTTTGCAACGGAATCGATTTTCAGAACATTAAATGCATAACTCATATTGGCTATGGTTGTACATATGTCTGACTCAGTTTTTAATGAAAAAAGAAGAAGAAAGGGATTGGATCTAGCATGTGTCATTATGTGTTTCCGTCGTGGTCAATGAGGAGAACCAATGACTGGCTTTCTCAAAGACACTTAGTATATTTCGACTCAGTTGTTTAATAAAATTAGTTTGAAAGCGTATATTTTAGTTGTGTTTTGTTTTATAGCGTTTGAAATATAAAATTTGGACATACACTCTTACGAATGAAAATATTTGAGTCAAAAAGATTGTGCCTTTTCTGTAAATTTAACACTATTTGCCGGATTTTTGAATACATTACCATATAATGAGTAGATACAAAATTGTAACATACAATATTTCATTAAAGGACTTCAAATAAAAAAGTTCATATATCCACTTTATAATCTATAAAAGATTTCGGCACTGCAAGGCGGGAAAAATATATCAAAATTTGACTTTTGTTCTCTAAACAATTATTAATCATATAAAATTATGTTATAATATCTTTGATGTCCACTATTGTAGGCAGTCAAAATTACGAATTCTTTAGATATACCACAAACACAGTAAAACATAGGAATCTGATTTAAAAGACGCGTGCATATTTGCCCTTATGTATCAATAACTTATCCTGTGAAATGTAGCTGTACTCGTTTCAGAGGCTTCATGATATGAAGAAGATAAAACTACTAGGAGTTATTTTAACGTAAAAAATCAACTGGAATCAAACAACACAACGCAAAACTTGAGATCATAGAAAAGTGGGGAGTAAAACACAGCTTAGTTTTCGACATTACAAAAAGTAATAGTGTCATGATTAATGGTTTAGCAAAATTAATTGAAGAAAACTTTGGGAAAAGATTATTTGTTTGTTTAGCTTCTAGATCATCCCCACCTCACCGGAACTCAATCCGGTATCAGCTTTAGGAGCCAAAGCGTTTATTATTTAGTATAATGTTAAATTTACAATTGTATTTAATTGCTTTTAAGAGGAATTATTCCAGAATATGTTATTTCCCATCAATCCCGTACGCTATTTCCCTCATTCCAGGTATTGTTGAAGGGTAGTCATAAGCAAGATGATAGAGGGTTTGTTCTCCTTTTTTGCAAAAAACGACAAACGGGACTCTCAATTTTGCCCATTTTACAAAGATATCGATTTAAACGTATATGACCACTGGCCATTGCCATGATGTCGGAAATTGATGCCGCTTATACCGAAGATTTTGTTTCCAAAATAGGCAGTGGTGGGCACCGCTCACTTTTTTGCTGTTCCGGTCACCGCTCATCCGCTAACTTTGGGCAACTGATCCGCTCCCGCTCATTCGCTCATTTTTAGAGTACTGCTGTTCCGCTCACTTCATTCCGCTCTTCCGCTCAGGTTGGCGGAATAGGTCCGCTAACCTATAGCTTCTCTCTCCGCTCAGAGATCGGGTTCGGGTCACAAACTTATACCTGACTCGGGATTCGTAAAAAAACGAAAAAGTAAAGTATACTGACTCAGAGTGACCGTCAGACAATGAACACACACGAACACAAACGTATACACAGAGAGAATAAGAGAGTGCCAGAGAGAGACAAAACTTGTACGCCGAGTAAGTACTAAGCTGGTACTAAGTAGGGTCCCATATAGCCATTTAATGACATCATCAACACATGTGTTATGACGTCATTTTTTCAGATGGATTTCTAATCATACTACATGTAATAATTATTTAATAATTATAGCAAAGATAATTTTATCTCTTTTTATTTAGAGAAGAAAGAGAAAAGTTATATTATAATAATGTAACTTTTCTCTCTCTTCTCTGAATATAAAATGAAATTCTATATGGGACCATGAACGCAACCTCTTTGTTATGACGGGGGTACACATTTTATATATTAAGAAAGGACTGATTGTCACTTATTCTCTCTGCGCATACACAATAACTGCACGACGTTAACTGAGAGGCTACGCGTGGCAACACTGCTGCCACGTGTCTAGACAAGAATAAACAATTTCTGGCGCACCTTTTTAGTCCATGCCACGTTAGCGGCATTACATTTAGAGCAAAAAGTGAGAAAAAGTAGTCTTTTTTTTTTTGAGTAATCCTTTTTAATAACGGAAACTTTTTTATGTGAGCGGATGAGCGGAAGTTAATTTTAGAGGGTCCGCTCACCACATTCCACTCACTTCTCACAAAGATGATCCGCTCTTTGCATTCCGCTCACCAATTGCTCCTCCGCTCAGAGCGGAAGAGCGGACGAGCGGAATAATGAGCGGAAGTGCCCACCACTGAAAATAGGGCTCAGCAATGTTCAAGTTTGCCTGGCTGCAATTATTCATCACCAGCCACGAAGTCCCCCATTCCTTCAGAGACGGCCTTATGATGGCAGTTTTCACTTGGCACATGGACGTAGATACCGTAGTAGGGACTCCTCCCATTGCTCCTTCCTTGGCTAATGCTTCGGCGAGTTCGTTCCCTGTATTGTTGTTATGCCCTTTACCCACGCCACGGTAACCTCACAATTATAAGTTTCGATGGCATTTTTGCATGTGGAGACTTCTGAGCTTAATAGATCTCCCGGCTTTATGTTCAAGCTTCCGATCGCTCATTGACATTTCCCTTCCGTTTTGTGTTTCCGGAGGTTACAAGCGAGATCTTTAATTGCCTCGACCTCAGCTTAAAATACCGTACTTTTTTCATGTAGCCGGAGTGATCTCTGGTCAATCACTACGTCTCCTTTTGTTGGAGCCCATCCAGCACCTGTTTTCTCATTGATCCTTGAACCATCTGTGTAGGCATGAAGATCATAATTCTCTATGTACCAAACTTTTTCCACCAGCTTACCAGACCAGAAAGGCACGCGTTGGTCTGGGATTGGAACTTTACTGAGGTCCAACTGTCTGTCAAGAAACTGCAAATGTCCCTTATTTGAATGATCAAACCAATTCAACGGGTTATCTAGCCTAGTTTGAATCCTCATTTTGCAAGCGCGTTCCATTATCAATAAATGCATAGGCATCAATCAAAACAAAATCCTCCATGGTGGCAGTAAACGTAGACCGCATTGCTCCCGGAATACTAAGCATTTGCACTTTGGGAAGTTCATTTTTCATAGCTTTACTATGTTGAAGAGTTGGTGCAAAAACAATTGCACCGTAGCTTACTATGGACCTCGCGTAGGTCTCATAAATCCATTTAGATTTAAGTGGGCTAAGCCCCCAGTCTGATCCTACGAAATACCTCAATCGAAAGAAACTACTTTTGGCCTTTGAGATGATGTCCTCCAAGTGCTTGTTCCATTTTAATCCGTCATCTATGATTAATCCAAGATATTTAAAGGACCATACTCTTTCTATGTTGGCCCCATTTAAGAAAAAGGAGGCATCTGCAAATCTTTTCCTTCATTGTATTTAGTCTTAATATACTAAAAATTGTATTACTGTCCAGTTTTGCGCAGTCTGAAAAAAGGGAAAAGATGCTTTATTTTGCTTGTTACAACTCCAAATCCGAAATAATAATTGGAGGGGTATGGAGGCTCTTTTGGCAAGACTAACAACAACAACATTTGTACTTATTAAAGGATAAGTTGAATAATTCAGATAAGAGCAACCTCAAAATTTAACTCGGAATGGAAATTAAGGGGTACAGGAAATGTCAATGGTTGAATTCGTTTTAAATATCATAAAACTATATATATATATATATATATATACAGGAGTACACGTATAATCCGGACTAACTTTGATCGGTTATGTCGTCTTTGTTTTTTGAGATATTGCAACGCACATATGTATGTTACTGCGCTTGCATCTCATCTATCTGCAAAAAAAAAACAGATTGAAAATCAGTCAACATTAAGCCATGGAAGAGGAGAAAAGGCATGCGATGTTCGCTTCCTTCCGTGCCGGGAGGAGTCCAAAGGAGGTGATAGAGTTCTTCAACTACCCCAAGTCGACCGTCTACGACCAGAGGAAGGCTTGGAACTCTTTCAAAAAGAATAATGCTCATCGTAAAAAGCGTTCTCGGTCCCTGGGGGCCACCAGGACCGACGAGTTTGTCGCCGAGGTGAAGAGGAAGGTCAACGAGGACGGCAACAAGTCCTACGCCAAGTTGGCCGCCGAGATGGGTTGCTCCAAGCAGACCATTGCCAACACCATCAACAAGGACCTGGACTACAGGACTCGGCTCCCGCCCACAAGTTGAGGGAGACCCAGGCGTGGCTGTTGGAGAGCCTCCCCTACCACTGGAGCCCGGACTTGTGGCCCCCCAGCTCCCCTGACTGCAACCCCTTCGATTATTTCTATGGGGCATGGTCGAAAACAAGACCAACAAGCATTCTCACAACACTCTCGACTCCCTCAGGGCCGCCATCGTGGAGGAGTTCGCCAATATGAAGAAGGACGTCGTCGCCAAGGTCTGCGGCCGATTCAGGCACCGCCTCGAGATGGTCGTCGCCGCTGATGGGGGCTATATTGAAAAATTAATATCTATATATGTGTGCATTTCATTTTAAAAAAATGATGAAAAAAATTGATATAAATAAATGTAATAGCCGATTATCGTATATTACATATTATATAAATTATATAAAAATATTATTAGTCGGATATATATATATATATATATATATGGAACTTAAGGGGTGCCTACAGAAAAACCATGTCAATGGTTGAATTCGTTTTAATATCATAAAACTATATATAATATTGATTTGATCCAAAATTTTGTATAAATCAAAGATACAAAATACTATTAATTACACTATGTAACAAAATTAAGGTCTTTGTTTGTCCTTGAGTTGAAACTGTTATTTCCTATTTGCCTATGTCCAGAAAACATGAAAAATACTTTTAATCATTTCTAATTTTGTTTTGTGTCCAGGATAAGAATATTTGTGAAATTTTCAATTTTCATCATTTCTAATGGTTCAGGCCCAGTTATCTTCGTGCAAAGTAAGAATAACCACAAATGTCAGTAGCACTTATTTTTCTAGTATGTCAATGCATTTCAAATCAGTTTTTATAATTTCAATATATTTCGTACTATTCGAAAAAATAGGCTTCATATTTCAAAAAGTTGATCATTTTTTAGTGTTCTATTTAAGCGGCTATTTTTTTTGTTTCAAGTTTTTTGAGTATAACTAATATAAAATATATTTTTCGTATATGTCAATACATTCAGAACAGTTTTTATAATTCGATATCTGGCATGAAAGTAAAGAAAAGATCCATTTAGTCTGAACAAGTATTGATCAAATTATATAAATAATACATCATCAGGTTGCGTTACCTATAATGGTGATTTGTTACGAAGAAAAAAACCATTTGGGTTATTCTTACTTTGCACGAAGATAACTGGGCCTGAACCATTGGAAATGATGAAAATTGAATTTCACAAATATCCTTATCCTGGACACAAAGCAAAATTAGAAATGATTAAAGTATTTTTTCATGTTTTCTGGACATAGGCAAATAGGAATAACAGTTTCAACTCAAAGACAAAAAACTTTGTTACACGGTGTTATCAATTCAAACTTTAAGGCGTCAATAATTTATTTTTGGAGCCTAAATTTATTTCAACTCTCCTTTCAATGTAGAGCAAATTATATCTCCTAGGACTATATGTAAGGCTTTTCCCAATAAATACTTATTCAATTTGTATTTAGTCAAGTGCATAAATAAAATATCTTTTTAGAGTCCATTAAGTTACAAAAAAAAGAGGTGATAATTAATAGGTGCATTGTCATTTAAAATCCACGGCCTGACCGATGAGTAATGTTGATCTCATATTGTTTATTTAAACAAAACTTCCCTCCAATGGATTGCCCTATTGTATGTACATAATTAATGGTATATATGAATACTTTTAAACCTTTTTGCTTAAAGCAAATGAATAAAAATCTATTAAGACTAAGACAATAAATAATACTCCATTTTCTTTAAAAAGTTGTCCATTAAAGATAAAATGAATATCAAACTTTTTGCCTTCCAACAACTTAATTTTCGGGTGTTTAAAAGTTAATGAATGCTTAACTGAGTGAACAACTCGTTGCCTATATGTATATTACCTAAAAAAATTAGACAAATATAATTATTCCACTGAATTTTATGAATATAGTTCTTCGAATGAATGCTTATAAATACATCTTCCGAGGAAAATACGGCTTTGGAAGGAATTGCCCAAGAAAAAAGAATAATTTGTCAGCAAAGATCCCGTCCTTATTTCTTTTATAAATTTATAAGATATTTTAATTAAGAATAAAATATTGGATATTTTCAAATCTTTGGAACTATCGTTCAAAAAAATAAGAGATTGCAAAATTTAAAAAAGTGCATTATGAGTTATATATTTATAAATATTCAATTAATTCAAAAATTGCATTATTGGGGTTAATATATATATATATTAATATTATATTGTATATATATATATATATATATATATATCCAAAAACTGTAAGATTGGAAACCATTTCAAAATAATTCCAACAAAAAATACATTGAGTAATAAGAAGTACAACTTTCAATTTTTGGCATCACGAAAGAAGTCTATATAGTTTATGTTACAAATATTTATTAAATTGGTTTATTTAACCACATTTTATTTACTTTATAGACTTAATTATTTAATCATAAATATTATGACTTAAAAAATTTCAATTCATAATAAATACATATATAAAAGATCATATAAAAATTCTTGATTAATCATATGAATAATACTGTAATTCAAAATCTTAAAATCAAAGTCTTGCCGGTAATCGAAACTTATAATTGATGTGTTGCTACAGCAAATGTCAAAAGAGATCAATATCCTGACCGTATTGTATCAACATAGCTTATAAGTTACAACCAATACATTGGGCATGACTTTAAAAAAGGCCATTCGCTGGCGATATGATGACTTGATCAGCATAATATGTTTAATTATATATATTAAATGGTAAGGGTTCATGATTTCCAATCATTTAAGATTTCCATATGTGGTGAATCCGACTACCTTTTCAATAAAGCTCTTTTAAACAAATAAAATTTCTCCTAATAGTCATAATTTAAATCACAAGGGTGTGCTTAATGATAGGCTATCAGGTTTCACAAAGGGCTCCGTTAAATGTGATGCTTAGCTCAACTCCTATACGTCAAGTTTGAATTAATAGTTCCAATTATTTTAACGCATTTTAAAACAATTCCATGCAAATGATTTATGAAAAGGAAAAACGTGGAAACATTAACTTGTTGTTTTTTTAATAGAAAAATAATAATGCAGTTTTTTCATAATACGGAAATATGTTTTGGATACTAATTGGTGTTCAGAAGCAATGGACTAGGAAGAAATGGCACAATAAAAAGTGTGTCCTGAAAGAAATGACCCAAATACATAGGCAAGCATTTAAATGGAATACAACTAAGTATTTTAAAAATACTATTTCTCATATAAATTGAGTGAATAACGTCAAAAAATCAATTCCAAGGCATTTCTTCCTGATATCAGTTTTACTGATACAACTGTTGTTCAGAGAAAATGGACCAGGAAATAGTAATATAATAATAATATAGCTGCTTCAGTATATTTGGAACTAAAATTATTGTTACTTATTCATAACAATATTCCCAAACTTAGTTTTCGAATTTGTTTTGATTAGTGGACCTCTTGAATTTTAGTTCAGTGCTCCTACCTATATACAAACAAAAATAATGTAGCGATCTCTGTTTCAGAATTATAATCCAGATGACAAGGAAAAAATTGTCCAAGATCGAAAAGAAAATGATGACACACTGAATGATTTCCAAATACATGAGTGGAAGAATTATAATGAAAAACACCTATGTATTTTACAAACAAGTTGCGTATCTAAATTGAGTTAGTACAAACTCAATTTAGATGAGAAATACTTAGGTGTATTCCACTCAAATACATATCTTTGGGAAATCTCTTCATTTTCTGTATGGACCTGTCAGCTGTTGAGGGTTCACTACTTTAATCCAACCATTGAATTAGGAAGCAAACCTCGAAAAATACTTTTCGTTCGGACTTGATGTTGGACCGAGTTCTCGATGATCAAGGCTTCAATCAAAAGTTCAAACACGTGATGCAAACATGCATTCCATTGCAGTGGGCGTTGAGCATTCTGTTGGATCAGGACGTTTGCGTCTACAAAAATGAACATAATAGTGCGTTCTCTCTCTCTCGCAAATACACTTACCATTCATGGATTCCATGGCTGATCGTGTCACTATGTTCCTGTTGTGTCGAAGTTCACAGCGATGAGTCTGACTAATGGAATATTCCCACAACGCGAATGACCGGCATACTGCAGTTGACATGTTGAAGCCAGATCGGTTGGGCATAGGTAGTCACCCAGTAATTTTCCTTTGCCAAGCTTTCCCTGTCACGCATAGGCCATGTAGTCACTCTTGACTTTTCCCCAGCTTTCCCAAATTTTTCCGTCATAGAGAGCACTCACGAAGAGCGGAAAGATGAAATTTTCTGGAGTAAGTTCAAATTAGTACTCGGTTAGAGCCTATCACCTGTAGTTGTATTCTTGAATATTTTTACCATAACAAATTATTTAAGTAAAACACCTGGTAATAAAATATTGGTTCCACCTTGGTCGTCTAGCTGTCGCTCATCAAGCTCTATGCCTTTCAATTCAATTCCTTCCGCAGAGAGAGGAAACGACTCCAAGTCACCGCCGCCAATCTGAATGGTTGCCAGCAGAAACGGAACATTCGGCAGGGAGTCGTCTTTCCACGGCGGTTCTGAAGATGGAGATTCTCTAGCATAAATGACGATTGAGTGTGATGGTGATGTCGTCGCATTTCTTCGCAACCTTTGCTACATGGCCACTATGCGTGACGAGGGAAAGGTTGGCAAAGGAAAATATACTGGTGACATACCTATGCCCAAAGGATCTGGCTTCAAACATGTTCAACTGCAGTATGCCGGTCTTCGCAAAGTGGTATATTCCATTTGGTTCAGACTCATCGCTGTGAACTTCGACACATCAGGAAAATGCACAGATCCCATGAATGGTAAGTGTTTTGCGAGAGAGAGAGAACGCACTATTATGTCATTTTTGTAGACGCAAAAACGTCCTGATCCACCACAAAATGCTCAACGCCCACTGCAATGGAATGCATGTTTGCATCATGTTTGAACTTTTGATTGAACCTGATCATCGAGAAACTCGTCCAACATCAAGTCCGAACGAAAAGTATTTTGCGAGTTTGCTTCCTAATTCAATGGTTTGACCAAGGAAGAGAAGGAAGTCATCTCACTTGGTACCTCACCGGTCGGAATGTCTTCTACGCACTGTTTTCCGACCTCGTTGACGATGTTCTAAAAAGACAGATTGCCGACGCTATGATATGCCGGAGAACGCAGCTTGTGAGGTTCCGACGGGTAAACCAAACCTACCGAAGATTTTCCTGAGAGCAATCTTGAAGACTTCGTTAACAGTAAAAATGGAATCTTAGCGGGTAAAAACTCCTTTGATAATTGTTATAGGCTGTGATTAATTTACCAAAGAATACAAGCATTTTTATACCAAATGCCACCCACATTTATCTCATTGACGCAGTTTCTACCTTCAGCTTACAAACATTCATCCAACTTCTTGGAGCTTCGGTCGCACAATGGCTTCTGATTCAAACTTCCTTGAGTTAAGCGGCATCGTCACCTCTCTTCAAGTTGTCAATGACGCGGCAGAAAGGGCCGTCAAGTTCGGGTCTGACTTTATTAAAGTTCTGACCAAGAGCGCGAAACAGCGTCAGAACATTCTTCAGGCTGTTGAACTTTCAACGTCGTGCGTTTCCTCACGCAACCCGAAGGTTTCAATCTTGTCAACGCTACCAGCTCTGGGATTGAGCTGATGGTATCGTCTGGCTATGACGCTCTTTAGATTCATTTATGGAATGCATAGTTCAATCCATAATTCTT
>CP045891.1:30702663-30717932 GCA_013387185.1 Caligus rogercresseyi
TTCTATACGAAGGATTTATTTGGATGCCAAACAAAGAAATATATTTTTTGATTTTTAAATTGCTCTCCATCTATAGGGCGTTTGTCAAAAATAGCTAGATAACTATGAAAGTGTAGTATTCATATAAATGGATTTTTTTACCTTGAGAGTGATGTAGGCAAATATTCCGTTGAATTTTATTTAAATAGGACTATACTTCTTGTATATATGACGTCACAGTATCATGATTGAAGGTTGACATTAACTTGGTTTTTCAATCTAAACGATCTCTGAGTCGTAGCAAAACAATGTGAAAACCTTTATAAATGTCATTGGAAAATTCTGTGACAAAAGAGAGTACATTGAATGTCCAACTTGAAGATATATAAGCCCTTCACTCTACCTAGGGTGTTTTCATAAATCAATAAAAACTTTTATATATAATATACTTTGGGATAATTTTTGCAAGAGCCGAAAGTCCTCAAGCAAAGCATTGGTATTTTTTATAGAAATATTTTTCCCGCCAAACATTTTCTTATTTCATAACATTTTCTGTTAAACTAGGAGTGGCAGAGGCTTTGTAAAGTACAGTGAGTGCAATTAGATAGTATTACTATAAATCCTCTTTCGTATGTTAATTTTCCTCCATCGAGCTGTGTTGACATTCATGAAGTTCAGAAGCTTTGTCCAGTTACAAATTAACTATAAAAGCAGTGGTTTTGCCACTTGGAAAATGGAATCCTGACCCAGAGATAAATATAGCAGACTTCTACATCAAATACAGCGTGGAAATTTTATACATTTCTTAGTAAAGGTAACACTAAGTTTCTTCCAATGATTTAAGAAAATAAGTAAAATTTGTATTCTTTTGATTAGTTGGAAGTCTGAATTTGACTCTGTGTATAGTGTTACATCATCTGTTTCCACAGTCCAGCTGCAAAAAGAAGTGAAGCTGAGGGACAGCCCTGACGACAGCTTCTCTTTAATCTACAATGGTGAAAATGGTGCTACCATTCACAGTATGCTCCGGAATTTTTTATAGAAGCAGTCTAAGATTTCATTTTCATTTGTAATTGTTCGACCTTTTTCAAAAAACCATATGAGAATAGAAGCAGGCCCATCATTGTTAGCAAAGAAGGATTATTTTAAATTAGTCTATCAATCCAAGGATCTTATCAATGAGGTAGACCAAAAATAACTATCCCCTCTCAGGATTCGAACCTGGTCCCCCACATTTAGAGTTGAACACGCCTGTGTGCATATGACTATCGCACTCCCTTCATTTAATTTTTGTTGGCAGCTTATATTTTCGAGTCGCTCTTTCTCCTGAAGTTCCATTTCTCTTTTTTCAGCGCATCAAATAAACATAGTTTTGTCAGCAGTGATTGTTCGAACAACGGAGAATAATTGTTGAGAATTATCCGGAACAAGGATTCATTTCAATTGTTCTTCTGTCAAAACTTCTTGATTGTGTGTCGGACGATATGTATAAAAGCATTAGCCTGTTTTTTCTGTCCCGCCAAAGGATTAAAATTGTTTAAAAGGTTTCCTTGATGTTTGGGTATAAAATAGGCATTTTTAAACATCTATTTGGGGTTGTAAAAGGAGTTCTATACTTTAAATAATGCAACTCAATGTCGATTATATTATGATCCGGGCCTGGTCTTGAGCAATAATTGGCAGTCTTATTTATGTTACAACAAATTGAGACGCAAGTGCTATATCAATCCAGGATTATTTCTGCCCAGACCTCTATGACATTTTATCTCTGGGTAGAGAGTTCGAGTGACGTCTAAAATAGTTAGTTCTCCTATTACTATTACAAGACTTGTTTTATTTGGTTAAGAGTCTCCGATCTATTGAGATCGACATTGAGGTCCCCAATGACTAGGTGAAGAAATAAATCGTCTTTACAAGAGTTTATCATAACTTGGAAAAACAAAGGATATTTACTGTTAGAGCCCGGAGGCGTTATGGCACTAAAACCTTCACTCTTATAGGGACACATATTTGATGCCATTCGCTATCAACTTAGTATTCTTTGACGCAAATAAAACCTTCCATTTTTAAACACATTGACCATGACCCCCGTCGATTCCCGGAACCGGTGAAAAATGAGTTATACATATCAGAAGTGCAGAACCGACCATGAAGGGGGCAGTAAGATGAAGTCGATACTTTTACCATCATAAAACAATTAAGTATTTCATTTGAGCATGCCGATCCTTTCCCCCTCTATTGTTTGATGAGAGGATTTCCCCCAGTTCTAATTCTATTATTGCTTATTCTCTAGGGGATGGATTAAAAAATCATCATTCATGGGATTTTTAAAATAGACGACGTTAGTTAATTCTTTTGAATCTTATTAAGATTTTCATCTTTCAATGGAGATAGTCCCGAACTGGGTAAACTTATCTTGGATGTTGACCCTGGCCTAGTTCTAGCCCTCAAGATCAAGTCAGGATTGATATGAGGGTTTTTGATTTGCCACTTGCCGGTTCCACCACAAGGGGATGTCAGAGCCCACACTATTATAAACAATAATTTGGGATACTGAGGGTTCTTCATCCTTCTCTCATTCAGCTTCTTAATACATTTATAGATTCTTCAATTTCTTACAAATGCCGATATGTTGTGAGGTACGGTTTAAAATATAATGATCTTGTGGTTGTTATTACAATCATTTTCTCAGATTTTGAGTGGCTTACATGAATGACGTTTTTAAAATGTATTCATATTTCTTATTACTATCATATTGAGGTAGTACCTTAAAATTTAATGAAACACTTAGTATCTTCAAAAACAATCGTATTTACAATTCATTCTACCGCATTCTTGAAGAATCCGCAGATTTGAACAAAAAAACTGATTGTACACAATTTACACATTATACTATTAGTTCCTAGACACTTTTAGATATGCAATAAAAACTCCATTACTGTGAAAACTGAACATTAATATAAGGAAATCGTATTGTTTAATGTCTGCAGAAGTTTTTTTTTTTTGTGAAAATGTATATTATGATTTTATTCAATTTGTGATAATATATTCATATCTTGTTAAATGTATACGTTTTCACAAATATTTATAATTCTACTGATGTAAAATGTCAATCACTTTAATTAAACAGTTATTTAAATTCGAAAAAAAGTGTTAACATTTGCAAACAAACACCTTCAGTTATGATCAATTTTAGTTATTTGAAATTTATAAAAGTGTAATATTTGTGCATTCTAGCTACTTTGTTTATTTAAAATATAAGCCATATGTAGTCCTTGTTCGAGTGTTTGTTATCGCAAGCAGCTTTTGGTACTAGTTATCAAACTAAATGCATCCTTATGCATATCCTATTCCTAAGTACTCTCAAGAGAACGGCTTTGAAGAATTACCCTTAAATATTTGGAAAAGTATCTAAGTATGATGAACAAAAGGCAATAAGATTTTTTTCAAAAAGTTTGGATTTTTTGGATTATTTTTTTTACCAAGAAGACTAAACTTGTAAAGGGTTGCGATAGCCTTGCGTGTTAAGGCGTGTTCAACTCTCAATGTTGGGGGCGCCGGTTCGAATCCCGAGAGGGAATGGTCATTTTTGGTCTACCTCATTGATAAGATCCTAGGTTCGATAGACTAATTTTAATGCTACAATGCTTATTTATATCCTGTCGGAAGCAATTCTATCGAACTATATAGGCAAAAAAAAAACTTTTATTTTTTTTGGAAATTATATAAATTTAGTCGAAGAGAAAGCAAGCATACTTAAAATAATAAAGTGAAGGATAATATGGAGTTATTAATATGACTTATTCATATTCTGATTTTGGGGCAGATTTTAGAGCTTTTGTATTTTCATTTTTATCCTTCATAATTATTCAACATAAATTTTAATTTCTAATACAATTATAAAGAATGACAAGCTTCATTGATTAAAACATTTAAGTGGGGCTCGAAATTCTCTTGTAGGGTGGCATATCTTTAATTGTATTAGATTAGTTGTACTTAAGTTGTTAGGAAATGATTACTTTTTCTTTCGGACCTAAGTAAAAATATGCTAAATCTTTTGGTGTTAAAATTATATTAACTTAAGTACAATATATTTGAAAGTATTCCCGAAATTACTCAAATAGAAAGGCACTAGATCAGAAAATGCCAGATAGTATCAAGTCTATCCATGCAAATGGAGAACACCATTTCTGATAAAGACCGTCCATGTATATTTCCAAAAAAAAGTATGTTGGAAACTATTCTATATTTCATGCAATATAATAAAGAGTCAAATTGACAATGATTGAGATTTTGTATGACACAAAATTCATAGGTTTCTGTTATATATAACATTATTTGCATTTTACTCTTGGCAAAATTCTTGAAATCCAGATTAAAAACCTTGATACCACATTTTCCCCACCAACGATGTAAAGTTCAGAATAGTTTTTTTAATAACACTCTCTAATTTTCTCTTCATTTTCAATAACATATGAATCCTCCAGGGCCTAAAAGTGATAATAATATTAAGTGTTGAAGTAACGAATGGTAGCACTGAATATCATGGTATTTGTTGGCTCTACATTGCTAGGGGGAAACTCTGTGACAGAAGGAACTAAATAATTCCCCCCTGATGACGTCACATCATCACAATTTCATTATTAAAAACAGGAGGTCTCAATCTTTCATTCGTTTTTATATCACTGCTTTCCTCCAACAAAGGAGAGCATATCATATCCCGATATTCAGCACTACCATACATTACTTCGACACTCGATATTATCTATAACCCGCGATGTGGTTTTTCTTTCAATCAATCACATTTCCAATAACCCCACTTTATTCTTATCCTTAACTTTACCCTGTGCTTAGACATGGACCTAATAATATCTTGCGTCAAATATTTCAAGGGTAAGAATGTTTGTTTATATAAACACATAGTGTTTCTTCTTCTTACTCTACCTCTGTTTGTCTAATCGATGAAGGCCAAGAAATCCTGTCTAAAGGGATTTATGTGAGCGGTAGCTGTAATAGAAGTAACATAGGATTTTAGGAGCTATCATAGTGAGTTGACTCTTCTTGGGCTCTAACACTTAGAGGTAGAGCTTTTTAATAAAAAGGATTTCCTAGGCCTCTGATCTCATCCAATTCCTTACATCACTTTTAATCGTTGTAAAGACACTATGAACAGGATTATTTACTGAAAATGTGTATTTTGTGTTTTGATACAAAATGGCGCAGCATCGTCATTGGTATCGTCTCCTCTCTTATCCCGCTTTCACTTTTCTCATCACGATCCCGGCTCAGGAGAGCATCGTGAAAGCCATTCATCGGAAGTATGACGCTCACCAGCCCTGCATGGGCAACGCCTGTGTCTACTATGTCTTCAGCATGCTCTTCCCTGTGCCCCTCTGGATCACACTACTATCCTACTCCTTCGTTAACGCCCTCCTTGTGGGTTTCTCCTTGTACAGGTGAGATGATCAAAAGAAGGCTTAGATGGTCAGCTGCTATTTCGAATTTATATTATTTAAATAAGGGTCTAAAAAAGTGGGGCTTTTAAATAAAAAGCAGTTGGCATTATGTTCTAAAGTATCACTACACTCAATTCAGAGAGAATTAAAGATCATCTTTAAAAACACAAATCGTCTCTTCTTATGAGCAACGAGCCATGACGTCATTGGCGAATCCTCCACTTCCTTCTATTAATATAAATTGAATAAAGCAACGGTTCATACACAAGAAAAATAAAGTATATTTTGATACATCAGTTCTGTCCATCAATGGACATCCTAAATATCGGACATGAAAAAAGAAATATACATTATCATCATGTTATTGTCGAGGTTTGCAAGAACAGCCTTTTCATTATCCCCATAAATAAACAACAATGTGATGCGGTGAGTCACAGCGGTCATATAAATGAAGTGGTGACAATTCATTGCTTGAATGTTGTTGCTTTTAAATAAATATATATTTAAAATAGCCGTCCGTTTTTTTATAGTGATAGAAAAAGGAAAAAGTTTCGTGGCTTTGTATGGATATCTACCTTTTTAGGAAGTGAATATTTAATGAATGATAATGTTTATTGTAAAGAGCATAATGAAATAAGGAATGGCTTCACTTGCGACTGTTGAGGTGGATATATCAGCTCGCATTTAAGAACTTCGTTTTTTTAAAGACTTTACATACTGACATCAATCAAAGTCATGAGTGAATCCTTAGAATTGAATATCCTTTTAATATTATTATAAAATAATGATTAAAGTCACTCATACCACTTGGAGAAAAATATTTTTTAAATTTTATTATGATGATATATGACGATAAATAGATCATCATTATGGTAATGAAAATAAAGAATTTATCATGTTGATTGGTAAATTTCCTTAGAGATATAATAGCCTTGAGCCGATTATAGCTTGCCAATTTAGTGTAAAAGTTTTGTGTGTTATTTACCATTTAAAATTAAAACATCCTAAAAAGTTCAAGAATAAATGGGGTATTTTAAGTTTGTGCTTTATAAGTTCTTTCAAGTCCGTTTTATCACTTATTTATTTGTCCAATGGGTTTAGATTTGAAATATTGAAGAGTAAATACAGTAAATCTTTGCTTAAGATTACTCATCTATTCATCAGTGTCATCGAGATCGATAATGATTAAGCATATATTTTACCATTTATTTTATATATGATGATATATAATTTCCCTCAATGTATCCCCCATCAACCTTGATGACGGCCTCCAGCCAGGGCTGGAACTTCTCACAGCTGATCCTGATTAATCTCCGGTCAAGACTGGCTCAAGCGTCATCAATAGCTGTCTTCAGGTGTTCCTTTGAGGTGAAATGATTGCTGAGAGAGAGTTCTTCAGCCGCCCGAAGACATCATAGTACATCACAGACATGTCAGAGTTGCTCGGTGGCCAAGAGTCTTTGTCAATGAATCTTGGAGCATTGGCCTGGAGAAACTTCTGTGTATTTGCGGCTGTATGAGGCCTTGCACCATCTTGTTGAAATATCCACGGTGTCCCATAGTTGTTATGAACCAAAGGGAAGACAGTGGCCCTCAGATCTCTACGTAAGTGGTTCTGTTCAGCCTCATCTTCTCCTCCAATAAAATGAGGGGACACTTTCCCCCATCAGAAGCCACGACTGTCAAGATCTGCAGATTTGCCACACTCCTCTTCTTATCAGAAGATTTGCACACCATCAGGAACATCATTGGGGTTGGGTGCTAGGAAAAATCCAGGAGCCACCATCTCACAAAGAGAATATTAGCACAGTCTCCTTTGGCTTATGTTTCATCATGCAGAGCAACTTCTTTGCCTTCTCCAAACTTTTTCCCTTGTCCCTTTTCTCCAGAGATTTTCTTGGAGTCCTTTTATAGACTTTTAGTTTTAGTTTGGACTTCACAAGACGGTCCATGGTGCATTTGAATACGTTAGACTCCTTGGCCAGAAAGGACACGGTGGTATTGCCTTTTCTCTCGGCAATGGAGTCTTAAACAGCCTCCACAAGCTAACTAGTCCTTACAGTCTTGTTCCAGATCATACAGAGACGTCTGTGGTGCCTCTGTAAATGACCGCAGAACATTTTTGCAGGTATAGCCCAATGCGTTTGCAATCTGGCTGTTGTTTTGTCCGTGTGCGTGGAGTTTCAAAATTACCACTTGAGTACTTCCTTATGAGCCGGAAGGATCACTCATTTTATACACTTTTAGAGCTCCTTTTTTCGCTGTTTCTCGTCCAAACTCAAGACAATATATTCAGCTGATAAAAAATATAAGATTGGACTCAACCCAAAAAAACTGCAAACATAGAAGGTAGGTAGTCTTAAGCGTGTACCCCTGTATATATTAATATCTTAATAAGTGCCTATTATTAAGATATATTTATCTTATATATAATAAAGATGCTTAATTAACAGCCACTATCATATATTAATATATAACTACATTATAGTTAGTGATTTACTGTCTCTATTATACATAAGAATGATATTATAGTATTTCTCGCAAACTCACATAATTCATTTGAAATTTACAATAAGATTTTTTTGCTTTTTCTACGTCATATTGTCATGATAAACAGAATAAATATAATTTGTAGTTTTTAATTGTGTATTTAGTTAATGTTCAAATAATTATTCAATGAATGTGTAATCGAATGTTCAATAATGTTTTTTTACAACAACTGTCTAGGATTTTAGTGTACTTATATTTACCTGTTATGTTTTTCCTATAGAAAAATAAAAAAAATATATATATATATATATATACGATTATATTGTTGTCAAGTATTAATTATATTTTTTGTTTATGAGATAATTTGTGTTTATGCCATATTATATTAATTGAAATGTAATAACGATAACAAGAACATAAGAATAATATTTTTTTTGTTGTGGTTTTTAATAAACTAATCGTAAATAAATGAAAGCAAAAAGAAAAGAAAAACTCTCCTCTCAGTCCCACGTTAGCATGTAACCAGAGCCATTGAGAAACAGAGTTGCGACACTCTGAATAGATCCCAGTGTTACTTCCGGGTATTTTACGTAGCAAAGTTCCAAGAAGATTTATGGCTGAAACTTCCTCCGATTCGACCAGATATACGGGGCCTATGTACGCCTTCTCACATTAACCTGTATTTTAGTCACACGAAATATAGCTCCCGTCACGCACACTTAAACTCGATGCATAGCTCCACAGTTTTGGCTATATTCTTAACAGGCTGTAGTCTTTGTGAGCTATTTAATAAAACTCTGATCCCTAACAGTTGAATGTTTTTGTTTCGTGCGTAGTGGATTTTGGGGGTACACGGGTGGAGATGAAATGTTCCAAGGGGTACGTGATGTCAAAAAGCTTGGGAAGCGATAAATTAAGGCGTGTTCAATCCTCAATGTTAGAGGCGGAGGTTCGAATCGAAAAAGGAGATGGTCATTTTTGGTCTGCATTATTGATTAGATCCTAGTTTGAGTGACTAGTTTAATGCTATAATACTGATTTATATCCTGTTGGATGCAATTCTATCAAACCATATAGGCAAAAAAAAACTGTGTGAGAGCTATAAAAACTTTTATTCTCTTCGATAACTGAGACATATTTTGAGAACCTTTCATGGAGGTCCATAATAAGAACATCGCTACTACTTCCGAAATAAAAGGTTTGGTGATTGTCGTTTCTGTGTTTGATTCAAATGTATTTATCCTGGGATATGCATATTAGATCAGTCTGTTTTGAGCCTCCTTTCTCGATAGTAAATAAGCTCTCTATATTTTTTATCTCTATGATTTTTATACAGCATTATAAGAATAGAAAAAACCCATTGAACTACGACAGATTTGGTGGGTCTGACCACTCAGAGCATTCACCTCAGAGTAAAGATATTAATCTACAGAACTCACTAGTTCGTAGCAGTTTTTATTTCTTGGCATCATTAGAATTAGAAGGAAAAATAAGGAGAATGTATATTTCCATGTGCATAAATAGATAAATCATTATTTAAAAACTTTAGAAACATACTTATTTTGCCCTCAATTAGGACAAGATTTATTTTTTAACTGACATTGACATAATAAAATATTGTAAAAAAACATTTCAAAGTAAATACTCCTTACAAGTAAAAGGAGTCGCTCCTTAATTAGTAGATATTAACTTCTTTTTTTAACACCACTTCAAAGTTCTTTGGATATCAAACTTTCGGATTTTCGAATCGATTCCTTTTGAATTATACTGTGAATAATAATATCTGTACTAGTTTCTATCAAAGCTTTTACTTTGACAGGTAAGACCGAACAAGTAAATGCAAGATAAATTATATATGAAAAAAATAAAATGATGAATAGGTTTAGGGCCTTCGAAGAAACACTTTTTATCAACTGTTTACTTTATTTTCAATGCAATATATTATATATATATATATATATAGTATTTGATGTACATTAAAGGAAAAGATGCAAAACATAAGATATTGATCATCTTTTTATAAGGCCTTATCGATTGGTACCAAACGTAGTGAATTCTTTATTTTGATAATTTATTAAATTTGCTTTTTTATAAATCTATTTTTTAACATTGAACTTATTAACTTCGCGTAACCAAAAGAAGGGTTCAAGCAACCATAACATTAAATGATCATCATACAACATCAACAAGAACGACTTAATCTTTCAAATAATGAATGTCTTACTCGACTCAATTATATTTAGAAAAGTATTTTATTGTTAATAATTATGAATAAACATGTTTAACCATTCTATTAGCATAGAAATAGAAATTTCAATTTTTTGCAGAGTTACTTACTTATTCTTTTGATAAGACATAACACGGAAATTGTGATGTCGAAGAATGTAACTATATTGTAGGAATAGCAGAAAACCCCCTTCTCCAACTACTTACGAATATACTTAAAGGATAAATTCTTTCTTAAAATTGGCAAGTCAAGTATTGACTCACCAAGTTTATTATTCCTTGACTGCATTTATCGTGCCAAGTATGAACATGATCAAGTGTACAGTAGCCCGTTTTCATTGTATTACAGCCACAACATTTTTCCTTAGTACATCATTTGTATTAATATTTAAATTGCTTTTGTAGACATTCAAATATTAGAAAGGTGTTTAAATTATATATATGTATCATAAATGTATATTTATACATTTAGTATATTATCTATATATATATATATATATATATATATATCTAATATATATATATATACATTAGGGTTGTTCTTATTTTTCAAAAGTTTGAAATGTTAGCAACATTGGGTTTTCTGTTTCTTGGTGATAAAAGAAGACGACATACAAAGTTTGAACAAATCGGTCAACATTACGAGGTTAATCTCTACTTATTAAATGACATGATTTAGTATACCAAAATATAAAGCTGGTTAACCAAGCTTTCATTTGATATGTTTGGTGTTCTAAAAATCGATATACTTTAAGAGATATAAGCAAATTACGTACTCTCCCACAAAAATTGTCTTTGTATGAGAATATACGATTACCATCTGGTAATGCTGTTAGTGGTTACTGGATAGAAAGAGAAGAGAGAAGGGAGGGAGTATTTTGCCTCACTTTTCTCCCTATTTTTTTTCCTCCTATCCAGGTAACTTAATTTTTTCGAAAAACTATATTTTTACTAAATTTTAAAACTTTGACCTCGTTGCGCGACTTCGTAATATTGACCGATTTTGTTCAAACTTTGTAGGTCGTATTCTTATCACCAAAAACAGAAATTCACAATGTTGCTAACATTTCAAACTTTTGAAAATAAGAACAGCCCCAATATACATACATAAATGATATCTATAAATATGATATATATAAATAATTATATATATATATATCTGTTTTGAGTAGACAGGCTTGAGGTAGTTGCTTAGGCACAAATTAACAATATAGAAAGGTGTTTAACCTGATATTATGTATATTATACTAAATGTATGATAAATAAATGTATAAATATATATCAGAATATATAGTATATAATATTAGTGTGTGTATATATGCATATATATATAACTATATGTATATATTAAATACGAGTATATTATTATATATAATATATCCTGTTTGAGGGTAGATGGCCTGAGGTAGTTGCTTTGCAGACATTCAAATATTTAGAAAGGTGTTAAATTAGGTATTATATATATATGTATATATATATAGTATATATATATATATATATATTATATAGATAATATATATATTATATATATATATTATATATATATATATATTATATATATATAATATATATAATTTATTAGGGTGTTTTATATTTCAAATGTTTGAAATGTAGCAACTTTGTGAATTTTCGGTTTCTTGGTGATAAAGAAGACGACATACAAAGTTTGAACAAAATCGGTCAACATTACGAGGTCGCGCAACGAGGTCAAGGTGTTTAAAATTTAGTAAAATAGAGTTGTTCCGCAAATTCTTCAAAATGGTGACTTTACAGATGCAATATAATTTTAATCTAAAGTAATATAATTTACTACCGACGTGTGTTTGATGTTTTTTAATAAAACAAAGTTTCAGTAAAAACAAAATTTTGATTTATTTTTTTTCATATGTGATTTTTATAGGTCAATACAGGCTCTGAATCATATGATGTAAACTCAGATTAAACTGAAGTCCTGAATTGATAAGAATGCAAACCAAGATCATATTTGGATTTATCATCTAAAGTTTTGCTAAAATTAAGAGTACTATTTACTCTGAAGCGAACAGTAATTCTTCTACAGGCGAGTGAAGTTAACTGATACAAAAATAGCCATGAAATAAGCTAACAATACAAACTCCCTTTCTTGCTTTGTTATCTGAAACTTTGTTTTATACAAAACATCAAACATACGTCTGGTAGTAAATTAGATTTCATTAAATTCATAATATATTATTGAAGTCTGTAACGATCCACCAATTTGAGAAATTGCGGGAAGAAAATATATTTTTACTAAAATTTTAAAACTTGACCTCGTGCGCGACCTCGTAATGTTGACTGATTTTGTTCAACTTTGTATGTCGGTTTTTTATCACCAAGAAACAGAAAATCACAAAGTCGCTAACATTTCAACTTTGAAATATATGAACAACCCTAATATATATTAGATCTGTTTTGGGGTAGAGTGCTCTGAGGTAGTTGCTTATGCAGACATTCAAATATTTAGAAAGGTGTTTAATTTAAATTCCTAATGTACATCATTAGTAAAATTTAAATTGCTTTGTAGACATTCAAATTTAGAAAGGTGTTTAAATTATATATAGTTATAAATGTATAAATATATATAATACAGAGTGGTACAGCAAACATTGAAAATGACAAAAGGCCAATTTGAAGGCTGAAATAGTTTATTTAGAGCCATTTTAATGGTAAATTCCTGAAACAAAATATGTTAAGGATAACAGTAAGTTACAATTTTTATTCAATTGTGTCCTCCATTATTCCTGATGATGGCTTCAATACGTGGACAAACGGAGGCACAGCTGGTCTTGATGAAGTCCTCCGACATGTTGTCCCACTCCTTGGTGATGGTGGCCTTCAGGGCCTCGACACTGGTGTGTGAGGTTTTGTGGTCTTGCCCTCCAGGAAGCCCCAGACAGCAAAGTCTAGAGGTTTCACATCCGGCGATGAGGAGGGCCAGAAGTCCGCCGGCCAGAAGGAGGCCATGTTCCCTTGCAGACTCCTTATCCTTCTTGAACGTGTGAGCCGGGGCTCCGTCCTGGGTGAACACATAATTGTTCATTGGGAATTGCTCTATTAGCTATGCAAGACCATGTACCTAAGGACCTTGTAGTAGACATCAGAGTTGACCTTCTCATTGGGCCTGAAGAAGTGTGGGGGCATCTTGTTGCCGTCGGAGGCCACGATACCCAGGACCATGACTTGGGCTGGATGTTTGGTCCTGTAATACCCTCCACCTGACCTCTTGTTTCTGCCAAGAATCGATCATTTCTTCTGTTCAGCACTGCGTCCACTGTGAAGATCTTCTTGTCGGAGTAGATCTTGACCGTGTCGCCGTTGTGCTTGAAGAAGTTGAGGACTTTTTTGGCTTCTCTACCTTCTGGCCTTCATTGTGGCCGCCAACAGATGTCTTGGTGTCCTGACGAAGCTCTTGAGGCCCAAGACCTCGTGGACGGCCCTGGTGACGGTGATGAGAGCAACGTTTCTCTCGGCGGCCATCTTCCTCATGGACTTGGTGGGGTCCTTCTTGATGTTCTCCTGCAGGAGGTTCAGGAACTCACCACTTCGTTTTTTGTTGTATCCCCAGTCTCAGGCTTCCTGGAGATCGGATCCATGCCCTCCATGGCCTTCCTGATGTTGTAGACCGTGGCCAAGGATACCTTGATCTGGTCGTGATCACCTTCGGGTCGACTTGGGCGCAGAGGAGATCAATCGCCCTTTGCCTTTTCATCTCTTGCTCAGACATTTTGGTATACAAAAACACAACAGATACCAGTTTGTAGGATTTTACTCTTTCGAATGGCACAAGTTCAAGATCATACACAAATAACAATGGAGCTAGGGTCTTTATAAGTCCATTCTAATTTTTGCTGTACCACACTGTATATATATATATATATATATTATATATATATATATATATATATATATATATATATATATATATATATATCCTGTTTGAGGTAGATGGCTCTGTAGGTAGTTGCTTATGCAGACATTCAAATATTTAGAAATGTGTTTAAATGGATATATACATATATATATATATATAAATATATATATTGGGGCTGTTCTATTTTTCAAAGTTTGAAATGTTAACAACACTGGATTTCCTGTTTCTTGGTGATAAAAGAAGACGACATACAAAGTTTGAACACAATCGTGTCAACATTACGAGGTCGCACAACGAGGTCAAAGTTTTAAAATTTAGTAAAATATACTTTTCAGCAAATTCTTGAAAATGGGGACGTTACAGATTTCAATAATACTGATTAATTTAAAGGAAATCTAATTTAATCAGACGTATGTTGATGTTTTTTTATAAAACAAGTTTTCAGTAAAAACAAAGAAAATTTTTTTTGGGAAGAAAGTGTATTTGCTTATATCTCTTAAGTATAGCGATTTTTAGAACACCAAGCATATCAAATGAAAGCTTGGTAACCAGCTTTAATATTTTGGTATACTAAATCATGTCAGTTTAATAAGTAGAGAGTTATATGTACATTAAAAAAAGCATATCTCGCGTAGAAAATGACGCATATAATGGATTATAAATGCGTCAGAGACAAAGTAAAATTTTGAGAGGATACCTTGACGCAAATCTAAGAAACACATTATTATTTATTTTTTTCATAATCGATTTCTTATAGGTCAATACAGGCTCTGAATCATATGATGTAAACTCAGATTGTACTGAATTCTGAATGATAGAATGCAACCAAGGTCATTTTTGGATTTATCATCCAAAGGTTTACTAAACTTAAAAGTACTATTTTACTCTGAAGCGAACAAGTCATCTTCTACAGGCGAGTGAAGTTAATTGATACAAAAAAGCTATGAAATATGCTAACATTACACACTCCATTTTCTTTTGTTTTTACTGAAAACTTTGTTTTATTAAAAAACATCAAACATACGTCTGGTATAAATTAGATTTCCTTTAAATTAATAATTATTATTGAAGTCTGTAACGTCCACCATTTTCAAGAAATTTGCTGAAAAGTATATTTTTACTAAATTTTAAAACTTTGACCTCGTTGCGCGACCTCGTAATGTTGACCATTTTGTTCAAACTTTGTATGTCGTCTTCTTTTATCACCAAGAAACAGGAAATCCACACAG